>JASPKZ010009558.1:0-87542 GCA_030220185.1 Diploptera punctata
GAAAAAAAATCACAATATCTGAATACTTGCCCAAAAGTATCCTCAGATGAAAATATCCCATCATAATTCCAAGACTTGTTTCCAATGGAAAAGTTTCAAGGAGATTAGGACCTAGGGAAAACAACGTTGGCAAACTATGAAAGTAAAGGAGATAATGAAAATATCAATATTTTTATGTACGGAGCAGGATTTTTTTTTATACGCACGGTTTCTGTCGGTCATAGTTAAATTTTATATGTGTACATTTCACAACAAACGAAATCTGTAAGAAATTCGTGTAAACTGATCCGTATTAACTAGTTCATTATTAATTTTGTAAGTAGTAGATCTTATAGGCTTCATGCAGATGAATGTTAGTGCATTCATTCTTACAAACTTATAATTATTCTATATCCTTGTACAACTAGTGACGCAAGTAAATTGCACTGGTCCTTCTTAATCATTGTCAATACATCGCCGACTTCTTGTATTAGTCGAATTAAAAAAAAATAAATTCCATATTTCACACTTTCTTTTCTTGAACCGGATTATGTTGTAATTACTCCACCGCCAATTTTACGGAAATTCTAATAATAATCCTTAGAATAATCTTTTCCCTAGAATTTATACGGGTTGTAACAAAAGTAGTGGCAACACAGCTGTAGATCGGAACAGACGAGTTAATTGTTGTTAACTTTGTCATATGTTAATATATGTCTGACCTGTCTTGCGGTAAATGGACTGTCGTTACGTTCAAAGCCATGGCTTGGAGAGAGAAAGTAGTTCCTCGAGTTGCCGCCTAAGCGTTATGTTCGCCAGTTTACAAGCAGACACGATCTTGGTATAAATTAATGTGTGCGGCCAAACAGCACGACAATATCATGAAGGGGAGGGTATTGAGTAAAATTAAACATACGCATCATATTACTGCATACGGAGTATGTACTCTACAACAGTGTGTTCGTAACACTGTTTCTTTATTCGTTGCATGCAGAGTGGTAAAGAACTGTACATTTGGAATTATTATTGTACATTGCATAACTGTATATGACGTATGAGAAATATTTTGTGTACTTTAAACCCTTATTCAAAATGAAGTAGTTTTATGCACACTACAAATAATAAACATACGATGGTTTGCCTTCTATAATCCTATCATGGTGTAATTGTTTTGAGAGGGTTTAAGCCATCCACCGAGCTTATTATTATACTGAACACTGAAAGGTCACAGGTGGTCCTCCCATCGTCCGTGATTCTTAACTTCGCTGTTACTTACTAGAACGGGCTCCCTGGTTCATTAAGGTCTTGTGGAGCATATGTGGTGACGGCATTATCATACAGGACTGCTCGGACGTACACGCACAACTGTAGCTGATCTGTTACCATCGCTGGGAGTGGGAATTGTTTTACATCTATCACATTACCGGATTAAGCCCCTTGTGATTATGATTTTGGTCCCTAAGATGAAGGAACCACTTCGTGACATTCGATTCCAGACTGTTGCCGAGATTCTGCTGGCATAAGGCGGTCAGTCAGTAACATCGACGGAACAGGAGATGTACATGGATATTGTAGCCTCATTATGGTGGTTGTCCAGCGGCTCGCTTTGTTTCCCCGCAGCTGTTATATATAATTACATACAAGATGCCAAATATCGCCACTATAATAATTCCGCCATGTTAAGTATGTGTCAAGCATTTTTTTATCGCGCGGGCACTGCTTTATGTAAACGGACAACCATCGTAGTGAGGCGGTAATACTGCGACTTACACATCGCTGGCAACGAGTTGTAGACAATGCTGCGGTTACTACATCGAAGGCTGTTGAAGTTTCACATGTCTGTCACTTGAATACTTGTAATAATAAATAGTTGCCCTATTAAAGCTTCCAACATCATAAGTTATAACAATTACATTTCGCATTAATAAACTCACTTTTCTAGGACACTTTTATATTTAACTCGCTGGCATATTGAAACTGGAGTTCTGCGGACATAAACTCTCCATAAATTCATATACTGAGTTAATGTTTGCAATAATTTCCTGTATATGTACTTCACTCAAAATCATAGTTAATGTTATCTTACCTCATTCGTGGAATATCTACTGGGTAGTGGTATTTCTAATTTGTTTTTTTTTCTTAACATGTGGAATTTTTTTATTATAATAGAAATTTTTTGCAGATAATTTAAAATTGCGAACAATGCTCATGGATACACTTTCTCATTGACAGTTCATCCTTTGATACCTTGAATGACAAACTAACAATTGAATTCATCTTAACGTACTTTCTCTTACAACATTCCTATGCCATTTGAGTATTTCCATTTTATAATTGTTTTAATCTTATTTTATCTAAATATGTTTATAGAGTGAGTAATTTAATTTTTTTTCGTAAAGGTTTCCGTTCAAAGCTAGTTTATTTTCTCCTGTATTTCCTGAAAATTTTGTTTAAAAAGTGAAGATTAACTCTACATTTCTGCCATCATACAATTTATTAAAATGAAGATGATAGTGGAAGAAACACATTAAGCATAGATGAGATCGGCTGCTTAGAGAGAGATCTAAAGAATATGTATTTGTAAAGGAAATAGTGGCAAGGGAAGACCACTGAAAATGTGTGCATTTGACTAGAGTATATCATCAGAGGAAGAGGTCGGCTGTAGCTTATTACCAAGCAAGAAGGAGTGAGAATAAGAAGAAAATAAAGACAGTTATATAATTAAAAAAGTATCTCAAACAGAATGTAAAATGTATTTATTTGTTAATAATGAACATATTTAGGAAACTATAAACGAGTGTTAATATATTCAGGGAACCATTGTTTATGATAAAAAAGTACTTTTTAACAACCTTGATAGATAGCGTCACGTGACAAAGACAAAATGGTTCATTTTATCATAATTACAGTTAAACTGATAGGTATACAGTTTTTATTTACATATTTCTTCATTTTTCCTTTTCTTTTCAAAAGTTGAATTCTAACCTTACAGCATTTTATATCAGTAACCAAGTACGTTTCCAAAGTTCTTTGGCCTTCCAGAAGGCCTCTTTCATCCGCCGGTAGATAATTTTTTGCCATAACGAAACTATCCTGCTGGTACCATTAGATAGATATATGCAGATTTCATTCACATCACACTCTTATTCACCCATATATTTGTTGCTTTAATATCCAACTGCCTCCTTATTTCCTCGTTTCTAATTTTTATCCTTCCTTGGTTTTAAGTCGAATTATCCTTGGGATATTCATCTCATGCGTTACTAAGATCTGTTTGATTTCTTACATATCAGGTCTAATCTCTAAGGCATAGGTGGTCCGAATTATTTTAATATTTACTTTTTTTTCTAAAATGATCCCAGCAGACCGTTGCAGACTTCTTGGTCGAAGTCAACCTTCTGACACACGTTCTCCAACGATTTCAATTATCTATGTGGCACAAATTTAAACGCCACTTTATTGAATAAAAACTAGAAAATAAACACTATTTGAAGTTTTACAAAGTATTGGGCAGTTGCATATCTTATCTATGGATGTGAAACCTGGACATTAAACAAAGGCAGATAGTAAACAAATAGTGGCTGCAGAAATGAAGATGTTCAGAGCAAGATAGCAGACCAAAAGGCGATAAAAAAGAAAACGAAAGATATAAGAACAGAACTTAATAGGCCTATATTTAATCTCTGTGTAAGAATAAAACATTATCAAAATACTTATCTTCAGCACGTGTTACGAAGAATGAACAGCGCATTACCAAGAAGAATGTATAATTATAAACCAAAAGGTAGAGGAATGTTGGGAAGACCATTGAAGAGATGGAAGGACCAATTCGACCTATAATGAGATCGGAACAGGCACTTGGGCTTAGTCCTGTTCCTGATGATGATCCCAGCACAGTGTTGGTCTTGTTTTACTTGTCCTGTGAATCATCCATTTATGAAGTATAGAGATATTCCAGGCAATTTTAGAAGTTCTTTTCCAGGACATGAACTTCTTGATCCTAATAATTATACGCACTTTTTTAAAAACAATTAACACTTTGAATATTTAAAATATAGCAGTGAGAAAGAAATTTGTTTTATGGAAAAGCTGTGTCGCGTTGCCATGAAACTCCGGGTTTAATTGTGTCAGTGAGTTAGCAGAAAAGAAATTTATTTAAGACTAGCTAATACCCGACGTGCGCTGCTACGCCTAAATAAATGAAAATTAATGTTATTTTTATGTTTAGTTGAATAAGCGAAAGAAGAAATAATTACAAATTATATATTTTTAGATACCCCGTTGTTGATTATCTCGGCGTTTGCTCGGGAATACTACGTTCCCGATCTTCTTGGCATAAATGAGCTGAATGACAAAATTCGTTTATTGTTAGTTATACGTAAAAGAATACACGCCATGTGCTGCTATGCTTGCACAAGAATCTACGTACTTGTCTCGATCTTCTTTGTATTCATGAAAGACAAAAATGGCTATTGTGAGTTATCCGTTAAGAGTCAATACAAATAAAATGCCATATCAAATTCCGATCAAGGTTTGTAAATTAATGTATGTACACCATTTTAACAAAGTTGAGGACGACGGCACCTGCCACAACAGGTACATTTTAATTTTTAACTATATCTTATTTATCCGTAAGAGATAAACATATGCGTCGCGTACGTTTTTGTAAGAACTTTCAAGATATTCCATTCTGTGTACATTAATTTTGTGTATTTGTTATGATTTAGGCAGCATATAAGCCATTTAAGCGTCCATAGAGCTACATTTTCACGTTTCCACTACAAAGGGCGATTTTTTTAACGGTTGTAGGAGTTGAGTATCAACTCTTTATAGTCTATTTTCATTCCGGGAATCTCCTGAACATTTTGCAAAAATCCCCATCACAATCGGATATAAACAGTATGGCCGCGCATAAAGTACGAAAAAAAGACAAACCAACAAACAAAAATTCATTTGTATACATTAGATAGATCGTTACAGAACTAAAGACTTTGATGTTTATTTATTTTTTATTAGCTGTGTTGCAAGTATTGTGATAGTATAGGTACGAATATTACTTGAAGGCAAATTCATTAGTATAGGTTTACTCAAATTATTATCGAATTAATTTCTAAATCTGTGTCTCCAAATTTAAGCAGCACTATATCTCGACTCCACTTGTTTAAATACAAAATTTAAATAAAACGAAGTCACTAAAATAATAGCTGACTTTGCACATTGTTAATCGACTATTTACTTACTTTTCCGGCAGATAAATCAATTACCAACTAAAAGGAGCTATGTCACTTTTTATAACAGTAACTTTTTTAACTTTTAAAGAATGTACTTAAGATTTTTTAAATTAAATTAGTGGGATTGTAGTACTCAAATCAATATATTCAGGATTCTCATCCACATGAAATAATTAGTGTATTCACTATTGGTCTCGATTCTGGAAAATTGCGTGATATTATGCATTGCAGAGGCTTTTGATTGTCCCAACTCCTTTAAAAAAACGTTAAGCTGAAAATATATAACTTATAGGCTATGGGTGCGAAACATGGACTCTTACTTTAAGGGAGGAAATGGAGTATTACGAGTTTTTAGAATAAAGTTCTTAGGAAAAGTTTGGACCAAAGATAGATGAACAGACAGGTGAATGGCGAAGACTTCGAACCGTAGAAGCTTCTGGTCACCGATCTTTCCCAAACGGGGGAAAAAAAAGACTTGTAAAATTGTTATAATCAGGCCCTGGGAATTTTGATGCTGGCGCGGGCCTTTTGACTCGTGGTTGGGTGACTCGCAAATCCATTACGACCAATGTGAGACCGCCACTCTCTCCTTACCCGCGTAATTTAAACGTCGCTATAGACGCGTAACAATATGTAGACTTAGCGATGAAAAAGAATTAGCCGCTTGAAAAAAGCAAAGTCCCTGTTATGCCCCACTGCGCATGCTCGAAAAGTCATAGCTGTGGTTCACGAGATAACGCATTGTTAAATGTTTTAAATGAGCTGTATTTGATTTTAATCATCTTAAATAGTTAAAGAACAGCGAAGGAGGAGACATGTTTCTAGATATTTACGAATGTTCAACAAATGCAATATTACTCAAATTGCGACATTTTAAATAAAGTTCAACTCTCGTTCATACTGCAAAAGTAAACAAGGCAACTATTATCTGACGTTTGAGTAGCGTAGTTCGTTTAAACTACTTAAACAAGATGAAATGTATGTGAAAACCTGGGTTCGAATCCTCCGACAATTTTTTATTCAGTTGTATTTTCGTAAAGTGTCCACCGCTGTGGTCTCGAGGTTAGCGTGCTGCCTTGTCACGCAGCGGGCCCGGCTTCGATCCCCGGTCGGGGGCAGTTTTTCTGGGTGAGGTTTTCATCGGGGGTTTTCCTCACTGTGTAAGACAAATGTCAGGAAAAACTTTAAGGCCCAAACGGTCCCCGAAATCATATGGCCATCATCATCATCGTCCTTCTCATTATCATCACCGGGTGTGGAAAGCAACGGGAAGCTACTACACCTACAATTCCCTAGTAAAGCTGCAAGCTTAGCATGAAAATGGCTATGATTGCAGTGAAAGACCTGCCTTCGGGCAGAATTACTATGGATGGATTTGTAAAGTATATCCTATAACATTAATTCCTGCCATGTAATCTACGTCCACTTCACACTACCTAAAGTAATATTCCTGCCTTCATAAACTGTGTAACACACATTTAGCTACCTATAAATTTATTCGTGTGTGCAGTACCACGTTTTAATAATAATGCTATAAATTTATGTAATAAAATATAGCTTTATATATTTATGAGTTTATGTATTTATTACGTATTAGTGGGGAAAACGCTTCACCAATCAATTTAAAATGTTTAGTTTATATATGTTAAGTCCAGCATAATAATAGCTCATAGATAATGGACAATGATAATAATAATAATAATAATAATAATAATAATAATAATAATAATAATAATATTAATAACCATCATCTATAATAGTAATAATAATAATAATAATAATAATAATATTAATGGGATGTATCAAATTATGTGAAGAATGTAATTACCTGGGGATCAAAATTAACTCAATGTACCCAAGAAAATGACATAAATTATAGAATTCAAAAGGCAGATCGTTAATAACAATGTTTAAATGGGGTTTTGTGGGGAAAGATCATAAGAATAGATAGAGAAGAATGGAGAAAGAAGAATACAAATTTAAAAATCTTTGGACATATGAAGATGTTTTATTATACCGTAAATCTGTTTATATATAAATAAATAACTCACTGGCACTATCGAACCCGTAGGTTCATGGCCGCGCGGACATAAGCTCTCCATACATCCCCTGTATAATCCATTTCCCTCAAATTATAGTTAATGTTATTCTCCAACCTCATTTTTGGTCTAACAACTGGGCGTTTTCCCTCTGGTTTTCCTACAAGAAGCCTCCATGCACATCTTTCATTCCCCATACGTGCCATAGATCCTGCCCATCGCAGTCTATGAGACTTAACTCTTTTTATTATATCTGGCTTCCTATAAAGACCATGCAGTTCACTGTTAAGTAGTCTTCTCCATTTACCTGTCTGCTCATCTCTCTTTAGTACAAAAATGTTCCTAAGTCTTTATTCTCAAATACTCGTAATTTCCTTTCCTCCCTTAAAGTAAGAGCCCATGTTTCGCATTCGTGTAATGTAACTGGCGGAATAATATCAATAAATAAATAATAATGTTAGTAATAAAAATAGATCTCCTCTACTATTTAATTTTGTACTAGAGCATGCCATTAAATCTTTAGAGAATGAGGAAGGCTTACAACTGAATGGTATTAATAAGCTGTTAGTTTATGCTGATGATGTAGTACTACTGGCCGATAGCGAGGAGATACTAAAGGCTAACACGCACACACTATTGAGTAACACTAAGAAATTAGGACTGCAAGTAAATATCAGTAAAACTAAATATTATGGTCACACGTAGAAATACATGATATAATGGAAATGGACAGCTAATGACAAATGAGGGAAATTTTGAGGAATTGGCTGAATTCAAATACCTAGGAACAATAATCACAAATAGGAATGAGATGCACAAAGAAATTAAACATAGGCTCAATTCTGGAAATGCATGCTATTATGCATTGCAGAGACTTTTGATGTCCCAACTCCTTTCAAAAAACGTTAAGCTGAAAATATATAAAAACTATTATTCTACCAGTTATATTATATGGGTGCGAAACATGGACTCTTACTTTAAGGGAGGAAAGGAGATTACGAGTATTTGAGAATAAAGTTCTTAGGAAAAATTTTTGGACCAAAGAGAGATGAACAGACAGGTGAATGGAGAAGACTACATAACAATGAACTACACGGTCTTTATAGGAAGCCAGATATAATAAGAACAGTAGTAAGTCCCGTAGACTGCGATGGGCAGGACATGTTGCGCGTATGGGGAATGAAAGACGTGCATGGAAACTTCTTGTAGGAAAGCCAGAAGGAAAACGCCCCAGTTGGGTAGACCAAGAATGAGGTGGGAGAAACAACATTAACTATGATTTGAGGGAAGTAGATTAGGGAATGATTGGAAACCATTAGCTCAGGATAGGGATGTATGGAGAGCTTATATCCGTGCGGCCATGAACCTACGGGTTCGATAGTGCCAGTGAGTAAGTAAGTAAGTAATAAAAAATGTAATACTTCAAAAAATAGGAATACTGTCTTCAAGAATGTACATACAAAATAAAATATAAAGCATTTAATAATTAAAAAATAACCTTAGCGGGAACCGAACCTTTTACCCTTGGCATACGACTCTAGCCACTAAGCACTGTGCTAAGCTCTCGCTTCCTCATTGTGTTTAGAAAGAATGCTCTTCAAAGGAAGAAGGGAAACATATTGTAGCTCTCTGTGCAATTAGTTTACTCGTGTAAATCGCGCGTTAGAACTTGAAAATATTGGAGATCAAGACTCGGCCCATTCTTTTTGTTAATAAGTGTACATAGGCATCAATTTATATTGGTGACGGGTAAACCAAATTTCTACTCACTCGCTGCTGATAGAAACGTAACCAATTTATTGTATAACTCTTAAGTTTTCATGCTTAATATCAACATTTGAGGTCGTGTGAGTGTTAAGGGGAGAGGAGGTTTGTTCCTTTAACAGTCGTTTTAGGGATTTATTATTAATTGTCCTCTTTGACCTGTTTGGATATGTGAGTGGTGAGATTTTTTGAGTTTGAGATGGGCGGATTTTTAATTATGATTTGTTAATTCTGTGGCCTATATCAAGAAAAGGGGTATTAGATTTTGGGATGGTTTAGGTTTTAGGAAATATTAATAGAACCGAGAATGTGTTTATTTTAATTAAATAAATGTGTTTATATATTATGTAGCTATTTCTGTGTGTGTGACTTTTGAATTGTATTTTTGTTTTTTATTTGTATTTTCTTAATATTTACATAGAAATTGCTCGTTATCAGTATCCATTCGATAAAATGTATTTTGACTTAGAAAAATCTAATTGTACCGTATGTTCTTTCGACGCATTTTTGTAAGATACATTTAGTATGAGCATATGTTATGAAAATATCATGAGTTTAAATGATGTCACAAAATTTAGATGACATTAAATTATGGCTTTAATTGAGCTTGAAGTAATATCCCGAATTGAACGGTTTTACTTCTAAGTTAGAATGTATATTAGCGTGCTGTGATATTTATGGTATTTTCGATTATTTTCGTTTCCTACGGGAGGGTAGACAGATTTATAACGGACAAAATAATCGTCAACGTTTCATTGATAGGGTAAATCTACCTATAACTTTCATATATGGATTTTCTTTTTCAAATTATACAGAGCGTATTTGGAGAAGTCGTTATTAAATAGTTCTGGGGGGGGTGTGTGTAGAGGGGCCTGATTGGTCTCATTCGTCCCTCTGGGAACATGGGTCCTCCCTTATGAGGAGTTTCTTAATCAGACACATTTATTTATCCTTATTTCCCTATAGATGTCAGTGACAGACACGTGGTTAGTATATCGCCTCAGGGAGACATCTAATTGAAACTAAGAGGTATTATATGGATGGTGAAGATCGATTCAGTTTTTGTCCGGAGCCAAATATATATATACTAGCTCATATCCGGCGTGAGCTGATAGTTGAATAAGTAAAGTATAAATTTATATCGTTATTATTTTTAGATACTCCGTGCTGATTATCCGGCGTTGTCCGGGAATCTACGCATCCCGATGTGCTTGGCATAAATGAGCTGAAAGACAAAATTCGTTATTTTGAGTTATTCATGAAAGAATACACGCCGTGCGCTGCTATGCTTCCCCGGGAATGTACTTATTCCGATCTTCTTGGCATCAATGAAAGACAAAAATGGTTATTGTGAGTTATCCTTAAAAGATAAACATATGCTGTCGCGGGCCTTTTCTGTAGAGTTGTTTGAGATATTCAACTCTGTGCACAATGATTTTGTGTATTTGTTATGGTTTAGACAGCGTAAGCCATTTAAGGGTAAAAAGTGGACTTTTACATCACAAAAGGTGTTTTTTAAGGGTGTACGAAATGAGTATCTCTACTTTCATATAGCCTATGTTGATCCCGGGAATCGCCTGAACACTTTGCAAAAAACCCCATCACAATCGATTAACGGTATGGCCGTGCATAATGTACGAACAAACAAACAAAAACACACACACACACACACACACACACACACATATATATATATATATATATAAGGTAAAGTGATCCCACAACAGGCCTCAGGAGGCCTTTGGGGTAGTAGGAGGTTAAGGCTCCCACTTTTTCTACACAATCGGCAATATATATATATATATATATATATATATATATATATGAGGTTCTTTTACGAGCCCGAAAATTTTCAGACTCGAGACCCACACCTTGATATCCCTAGAGGAAATCCAGTAGATGATGATATGTGCATGTTAAGAAGTGCACAGTTTGGTATGGAGCAATGATGACATGAATCAAGATTTCTAATCTCCTTCTTCACAGTAGATTTAGGGTGACCTCTAAAGCCGCAGTAGATTTAGGGTGACGTCTAAAGCCGCCTGATGTCATATACTTTCTGTCTATAATAAACCTCATAGTTAACAGGTCTCAAATCAGGAATAATGATTGAGTTCTTGGAAAAAGTGTTGGTGAGCATTATTTAACAAAATAATTCATACTAACACAATTTTACTGACCAAAAATGGTCTAAATGGACAGATGGTTTGATCATTAATGAGATGGTGCAAGATACTTCATTTTGTTTTGCCGTCATTATAATTGTAAAATTTCCCATTTTCGAAAATGGGTTTGTTTTCAAAACCTGTTTTACGAAACATTGATACGTATACAATTTGCTGCCCCATTTTTAAACCCCTTATAACTCTAGTATATAAAGGTTACAATGCCCACACAAGTGTGCTTACAATTTCTGAGTGTACTTCTTAGCAACATTTTAGGCACATAGTGGTTAGTACAATAATAAAACATTTATTTTCTGCATATAGCGGTCAAGGATTGTTGTTATTAGCAGTAGAATGTGTGTATTTGTTATTGTGTTTATCGTGTGTTTTCTGACGAAGTTACTGACCGAATTTTAATAAAATGAAATAATGATTCTGAAGAAGTGGGTACAAGTAATCGAATTACAACCCATCATTTAGTTTGATATCCAAGGAGAATAAGTGAATAAAAACTAGGTCAGATTGTTAAGCACCAGTGTTTGAACCCGGAATATTCAAATTTTGTAATAATGCATAACTAAAAATATACTTATTTTCGGGCTTGTAGTAAAAAATATATAAATGTATGTAGATTTGTAATCAAATTAGGTGAATTTACCCTAATTACTCACCGCTTTATGAAAAAATTTATGGAGCTGCTGACCTTGATTTAGGAATTTTTACAAAATGAGATATTATAGTACGGACAGCTTTATTTATGCATAAGGTAAAAACGTTCGATAAATTTATGTATATATTTTCGTGCTGCCAACCGATCCTTATTCAATTATCTAGTTTCTTCGTGAAATTCAACAACGGAACTTATTTCTAATTGAAATTATTTTATTATTTGTCAAGATGTCTGGTTTGAAGATTTCATTTTTTATTTTGGTTATTTCGCTAGTATTTTTGACAAGTAAGTATATTTTACATTTGTTAGTAGATTAATTGATTTAATTAAGTAATCCACGAGACTACACCGTGGCGAAAGTGGTTAGCCACTCGTCCTCCAATACTGGGCCCCGAATTAGAGTCACGGTCACTACATATTTATGGAATTCGTGGTGGACTAATAAGAAACAGAGCACTCTTTTTCGGTCCCTTCCATTTTTCCTTTGCCAACCACACCACGAATTCTCCATAATCTTGTCATCCATCTCGTTTCATTCATTTCATTACTCCCGTGATCGTACGACGGACCTGGTCAGCGGGCGTCCTTGTACGTAACAAAATTTCAATAAATTGTAGACTGCAATGGGCAAGAATGAAAGAGGTGCATGGAAGCTTCTTGTAGGAAAACCAAAGGGAAAACGCCCAGTTGGTAGATCAAGAATGAGGTGGGAGAAAATAACATTAACCATGATTTGAGGGTAGTATATTATAAGAGAGATGATTTGAAAACATTAGCTCAGAATTGGGACGTGTGGATAGCTTATGTCCGCGCGGCCATGAATTCTTGGGTTCGATAGTGCCAGTTATTTTCCTGTATCTAACTTAAAATGTATTATTATTATTATTATTATTATTATTATTATTATTATTATTATTATTATTATTATTATTATTATTTTTTGTCCACCGCTGTTGTCTCGAGGTACGCAGCGGGCCCAGGTTCGATCCCCGGTCGGGGCAGTTTTTCTGGGTGAGGTTTTTATCGGGGTTTTTCTTCACCTATAAGACAAATGTCAGGAAAATGTTAAGGTCCAAACGGTCCCCGACATCATATGGCCATCATCACTATCACCATCCTTATCATCATCATCATTATCATCCTTCACCGGTGTGGAAAGCAACGGGAAGCTACCACACCTACAATTCCCTAGTAAAGCTTCAAGCAAAGCATTAAAATGCTATGTTGCAGTGAAGGACCTGCCCTCGGGCAGAATTACTATAGATGAATTATTATTGAACAATAACTCAAGTATTAATAACTTAATTTTCGCCTATGATTTAGTCTTACCACACCATGATGGAGATCTGTTACAATTGGCTGTTTACAAACTAAATGCAATATGTAGCGATTATAATTTTATAATTTCAATAAGTAAAAGAAAAGTAATGGTATTTTGTGGAAGAAATACTCTGCGTGCAAAAATAGTAATTAGAGACGAAATTATTCAACAAGTATCCCACTTTAAATATTTAGGAAGTGACATCACCTATGGGTATGATAAAGATATTGAACACACAACACATCAGTTTCAAGCTATTTGTGGTACAATAAATAGAACATTGAATAATAAAGCCCATAAACAAACAACATTAAAATTTTATAAAACAATAGCTGTCCCTGTCCTTTTGTATGGGAGTGAATCTTGGATTACCACTACCAAACAAGAAAGTAATATCCAAACAGCCGAGATGACATTTTTAAGAAGAGTAAAAGGCTGCACTAGAATGGACCAGATAAGAAACGAGGATATCCGTGAAGAACTGCAGATCTGCTGCATGAAAGAAAAGATATTTAACAATAAGATACAGTGGTAATAACATGTAGAAAGAATGGAAAAAAGTAGATTACCAAATAAAATATTCCATTATTTTCCAAGAGGAAGAAAAGATGTCTGACGTCCTCGGAAGAGATGGTCTTAGATCTATTTGTGAAGACGGAACAGGCAACTCTTGCCTAAACCAGGAAGTGAGAAGAAGAAGAAGAAGAATGATTATTATTATTGTTATTATTATTGTTATTATTATTGTTATTATTATTAAGGAAGACCTAAAACCTCCTGGAGTCAGGGAATATATTTACACATGAAGCAGAAA
The DNA here is from genome assembly GCA_030220185.1 of Diploptera punctata. Taxonomy (NCBI): domain Eukaryota; kingdom Metazoa; phylum Arthropoda; class Insecta; order Blattodea; family Blaberidae; genus Diploptera; species Diploptera punctata. The sequence continues at coordinate 13,984 of JASPKZ010009558.1, forward strand.
CATCTACAACAAGAAGATTGGATGGACCGACGAAATTGACTATTAGGAATAGGACGATGTCAAAGAGAGTAAACAACCGTTGATCTATCTATCTATATATTCATTATTATTTTTTATCGTTATTACTAAGTTACTGATGCAATCGAACCTGGAGGTTCAGGCGCGGACATATGCTTTCAATACATCAGTAATCATAAATAAATCTAAAAAATCTAAAATCTATCCTGAGCTAACGATTGCCAATCATCTTCTTCTTCTTCATCCTCACGGATTTAACTGTTTTGTTCAGGTCTTATGCATAAAACTGATCTCACCATCGTGCTCTGGCCGTCCCATACAGCTATACGTTTCTGGCTTATAAGTGAATAACTGTTTTGTTATACGTTCGTGATCCATTTTTTTATGTGGCCAGACTAATTTCGTTTGTATTCTTGATTATGTCTGTTACGCTGAATATGTTAATGTCATTCTAATATTTACTATATTTTTTATCTTGTAAAATACATCCAGCTACATGTCTCAGGAAATTTGTTTCTGGTAATTATATTTTTTAGTTGATTTTTAGTCAAATCCCAATTTTCGAATCCATATAACAATGCAGTAACAGCCATAATCTTCATTGTTTTTATTTTTTAATTAAATAAAAATAAAATTTAGTTTTATTTGATTTTCATATTTATTAAGACATAATTCAGTGACAGCTGTTTCGGTACACTGTATCTTCTTCAGACATGTTAACAAAATATGAATTGTGTTATTATAGTTTTTTGTGTTTTTATTTTATTTCATTTCCCATGTATATAAAATAATTTGTAATTGCTCCATACATATAGGCTCTACCTGATTTTATTCAGATTATTTTCGACGTCCCTTTGTTGATCTATGTTACATCATATCCCAGATAATTATTATGATTTACTTAATCTATTATTGTTTCCTAAACAAATATTTTGCACGTAGCGGATAAGACCCTTTTGTATACTATAACTTTGTTTTATTTACAGATATTTCCAGACCATATTCTCTTGAGACATTATATTAATTATGCACATGATATTAAGATATAACGTTATGGAATATTCACATGAAAGGTCCGTCTCCTCAACTTAATTAATTATTTAACTATAGCGCTTTCGGGACTTGTCCCATCATCGTCAAGATTCAAAACTGGTGTTTCACTGAAGATCTGGTAGAGGGGGTTACATGTATTGGGATCATTTCGTTTATCAGATTGTCGTTGTGAGCTCTGATAAACAAAAACGAACCCAATATATGTAACCCCCTCTACCAGATCTTCAGTGAAACACCAGTTTTGAATCCTGCCGATGATGGGACAAGTCCCGAAAGCGCTATAGTTAAATAATTAATTAAGTTGAGGAGACGGACCTTTCAGGTGAATATTACATAATTATATATTTTAATTTTGAATAATACATCATTGGAACACACCATAAATCTTATAAAACACATGATACTGTAATTTATCTCCGGTATCAGCGTTTGCCACTTGATCGTCCACAAATAATAGTGTTGTTTATTTTAAAATGAGTTTCTAAAACATTCTTACAGAGATTTACAATGTCGTCAATAAAAATATTAAAAAGTTCTGGTGACAAGGACGCCCTTGTCGGACACCAGAGTTTATTTCCTTAGTATCGTATTTTGTATTACATTTTTTTATTTGAATTTATTATCCGTAAAGAGGCTTTGAATTATTTATACTAAGATCTTGGCGATTCCTTTATTTAACATTCATTTTCCGTAGTCTCCTTTTGATTATTTTGCCATTTTTTTTTTGTATTCGATAAAAAACATACATGTCTGTAGATTTAAATTTTCATCAATTTCTTAAATTCATGATGTATCCTATAGGTTGGTTTAATGAATTTAATATTTTAAATACATCAGAAGAAAACCAACAAAAAAAGAAATCAATTAAATGTATGTCCAATTACACAATATACCTAATAATAACAGTTATATAAGATTCCGTTTTCACTGCGGTCCGCCAGATTTAAATAACAGACATACATTTATAGATAGATAGATCATTATTTGATTAATGTCTTTGACATCGTCGATTCCAAATAGCCAATTTTGTCGGTCCATCCAATCTCCTGCTTATAGATATTTCCCCTTCATATATAAACATATTCCATGACTCCAGGAGATTTTAGGTCTTCCTCTGCTTCGTCTTCCCTCAGGTTTCCATTGCAAAACAGATTTTGGTAATCGATCCTCTTCCATTCGCTGGACATGTCCGTACCATCTTAATTGCTGAATTTTAATATAATCTAAAATAGTGTCTTCAATCTTCATTTTCTCCCTTATAACTTCCGATTGAGGGTCCTTCCACTTTTCAGCGGTTGCCCTTTTACCAGCCGGCTGTTGGCCCTTCACATCCACATGTGTCAATCACAGAGGTAGATGATCAACAGCCAGTGTAGGGGTGACATGTGGTTAGCATGTCGAGTCCCCCAGCCGTTATAGCTGGTTCCTCAACCTGGAGCCGCTACTTATTGTAGCTACCCCCCAATTGCCTCACGATGCTGGGTGGGCACCGGTCCCATACTGGCCGAAATACCATGAGAAAATTTCTTCCCCCATGGAGACTCGAACCAGCGCAATTCCCGTAGCTCTGCGCCAAGGTTTCCTACCTTAACCGCTCGGCTACGGCGCGGGACTCCTTATAACTGAGTTCCTAATTTTTTCTGTTCATATATAATTCTCACATAAATTTATGTTTTGCTAATTTGAGGGTTAACAATTAATATACAAAGTGTTCAGGACTTTCCTTTTCTAAAATCATGTAGGAACGTACCTAATAATAATTATAAAATATTCTGATTTAATATGAGTATAAATTGTATATTTTCCCCCAATCATTCCCTGTTTTATTCACCTCCCTCATGTAATGATTAAACCCATTCTCTCATCTCATTTTTGTCCCATGTATTGAACGCTTCTCCTCTGTTTTTCCTACATGAAATCTTGATGAAACTCTTCAATACCCCATACGTGCCACATGTCCTGCCATCGCAGTCTACGAGTCCTTAACTCTTCTTATTACATCTGGTTTCCCACAAAAATAATGTAACAGACTGATTAGTAGTCCTCTCCATTCACCTTTTTTCTTCCCTCTTTGTCGGAAATGTCCTAAGAACTTTATTGTCAAGTACCTGTAAATTAAGAAACAATGTTTCGCATCAATAAAAACATATTTATTATTGTTATTATTATTATTCTTATTATTATTATTGTTATTATTGTAATTATTATTATTGCAATTAATCATCATCCTCTTATCGTGTCTTCCTTTCGAAAGGTCGATTCCAAATATACATGCATCCGTCTATATCTTCCCACGCTTTGCTTCTTTTTAGTTCTCCCCAGTCGTTTCCTATCTCTTGTAGACTTTTCTACACTTGGTTAATCCACCTCGTTTTACTTGTATCTTGAGATTTAACAGTCTTTTTGTAGTCTTTCTTAATCCATTCTTTTTAAATATCCAAACCATTTATTATATTTTTTTCTGTCTGTTGTTAATTTTTCTATACTTAATGTCTCCCTGATTTTGTCATTCCTTATTCTATATCTAATTGTTTTATGTACCATTGCACTTAAGAATTTTAATTTTTGTGATTATTGTCATTATTATTAATGTAATTATGGTTGTTTATTACAGTTGACGGACAAACATCCAGTTACACTCAGTGTGGGTGTCGTCAAGGTTTTAGATGTAACACGCTCTCCTGCGTTCCAATATTGTTGACTAATAGTGACTACTGCTTATTTTGTGAGAGGGAGCCATCCACAGCAGTAACATCAGCCCCACCTCCTACTACTACTGTTGCAGCCTAACCCAACAATCATAGATATGAAAATTTCCGCCAAAACTTAAGAACCTCGCCTCATACCACTGTCTGAATTCGGCTATCAGTGACACTTTCAAATCCCTTGCTGTAAGCATTTTGGCATCTTATTCCAGGACAAATGTACGTTTTCTTCACCAGTGTTTTAAAAGCAGATTAAGAAGGGTTGCATTTTGTTCGCAGGAATTTTTGAATGGAGAAAAGAAGGGGTGATTCAAAGGTACTTCCAGCAATTAAGGTTCTTAATTTTTGGCGAAAACTGTTTTTTTCTCAGCGCACGAATTCAATTAATATTTCTGTAAAAATTAGCTGTGTACTATCGGCATTATTGCATTGTCATTTGTTGTTCTCTGTTGGCCACAATCAGGAGAAAGGTGAGATTACTGCAGAGAACTTCCAGAAGGAAGCTACAAAGAAACTAGATCCAAAGTATTCAAATACAATACCTATTTTACTCTCCTGATTTTTTGTGATAAAGTAATGTTAACCCAAAAATGCTTGTAATAAAACGAGTACTGTTGACATTTCAGCAATGTTTGTACAGCTCGAGTCCAAGCTCTGTGTGTTTGCGGGGGCTAGTGTGGGGAGTGGGTGGAGGTACACTTCTATGCTTCTCATACTGCTAACAGCTGAGACAGCAAATTCCTTTCAGACACACGGAGCTGGGTCCCGAGCAGTAATACATAAGTACTAGGCCTACAAACTTCTAAATAATGCCTAGCATAAAAAAGTCGAAAGACGAAAGTAATGTTGACTTCTTAATATTGCTTATAAGAGAAAATTATTGTTGATATCTTAACAGTGCTTTATAGCAAACAGAAAATGATTATTGTATTAGAAGATACATTTTATGCACCGATAATAAATAGCTGTAAAATGAATTAGCACCTTTGTAGTTTCTGCACTGTTGATTGTTTTGCTGATGGATTGTATTATATGAAAATAAATTGATTTTCTGGAAACTTTTAACCTAAATAATAATACTAAATGAGTCTCCTTCTTTCCTTCATCTCTGTCTGTATACTGGTTAGCTAAATTGTAACGTCAAATGCAGATTTTACCGTTGCATTAATCGGTACCTGCTTATCTTCATCGTATTCTAGAGAATAAGTTTCTTAGTCAATTGAATTGGTGGTTTACTTGATAAAAATCCATTATGTATGGTGATTAAATAAAATAGAACTGTTAAAGTTTAAATGATTTACATATTTATAAACATGAAAATCGTATAAAACTTCAACACTTTTTATTTTATCACTAAATATTAATATATATATATATATATATATATATATATATATATATATACAGTCAATATGCCCATTTCACCAATTAATGTTTTAAAATGGTCAACAAGTTTCTACAGCCAAGCTGTCATTCTCAAGACCAGATATTGACTGAAGACAAAATTGATAATAAATAAATAAACAAATTCAGTTAAAAAACAACTACGTCACATGACGCAATCATTCATAAGTAAACAAAACATAATAAAACTAATTCTCTTTTGTTTCAATTAAAGAAAAGAGGGCGCTGTACGGAATAAGGCCCTTGTCTTTATTCATGATTTTATCCTTATTTTTATAAATTTCCAAACTTTCAAGGACGTCAAGGAATTTGAAATCAATGACCGAACGAATCAGCCTAAGGTTAGTTTTATTGATAGCATGACCGTAATCAGAAATATGCTGGGCAACTCCAGATTTTTCAATTCTGTTAAGTCTAAATGGGCAATATGTTCATTAAATCTATTTAAAATGGATCTTCTGGTTTGCCCAACATATTTCATATCACATATATGTTGGGCAAACCAGAAGATCCATTTTAACTAGATTTAATGAACATATTGCCCATTTTAGACTTAACAGAATTGAAAAATCTGGAGTTGCCCAGCATATTTCTGAATACGGTCATGCTATCAATAAAACTAACCTTAGGCTGATTCGTTCGGTCATTGATTTCAAATTCCTTGACGTCCTTGAAAGTTTGGAAATTTATAAAAATAAGAATAAAATCATGAATAAAGACAAGGGCCCTATTCCGTAGCAGCGCCCTCTTTTCTTTAATTGAAACAAAAGAGGATTATATATAATTGTAGGCTTTCACGGCCGGCGTCTTGATCCATATTTGGTTCGTCTTCCGGGCTTATAGGCCGTGGTCTGGTTGTCTTCTTACTCGACGTTTCGTCTACTGCTGCGGTAGACCTCATCAGGAGATACTGCGAGCTCTCTGTGAACTCCTCAACAGTCTGCAGCCGACTGTTGAGGAGTTCACAGAGAGCACGCAGTATCTCCTGATGAGGTCTACCGCAGCAGTAGACGAAACGTCGAGTAAGAAGACAACCAGACCACGGCCTATAAGCCCGGAAGACGAACCAAATATGGAAAAAGAGGATTAGTTTTATTATGTTTTGTTTACTTATGAATGATTGCGTCATGTGACGTAGTTTGTTTTTAACTGAATTTGTTTATTTATTTATTATCAATTTTGTCTTCAGTCAATATCTGGTCTTGAGAATGACAGCTTGGCTGTAGAAACTTGTTGACCATTTTAAAACATTAATTGGTGAAATGGGCATATTGACTGTATATATATTTTAATATTTTATCACCAAGAAGATCACTTGTGTATTAAATACTAAATATTAAGTTTTTTGCCTCTAGTTCCCAGGGATGCGTATTCAAATCCAGCCGAGGATATTGAGACTGAAGATTTCCAGGATGCTAAAGACCCTCATATCTAAATTAGAGTCTCTACAACTACAGTGGGGGCACGCCGTAGCGTAGTGGTTAAGGCACTGAGCTACAAGCCAGAGGGTCGAGGGTTCAAGTCCCGTTGGGGTTAGGATTTTTAAACTGACCCAAACCCTCTGGCGGCACTAGGCCCTGGGGTCGACTCAGCCTCTAACGGAAATGAGTACCAGACGCTTGTTCTGGGGTAAAGGCGGCCGTCACGCAGGGCTGACAACCGGGCTGACATAAAAGTGCCGATTGTCTAGAAAAAGTGGGAGCCTTAACCCTCTACTACTCCAAGGGCCTCCGGGCCTCTTGTGGGATCATTTTACTTACAACTACAGTAGTTTTCCTTCTACCTAAAGTAATAACAATATTATTATTATTATTATTATTATTATATTATAATTATATTATTATTATATTATTATAATAATATAATAATATTATTGATATTATTATTATTATTATTATTATTATTTAACCTAACAGAATAAAGGTCATAAAGCCTTCTCTTCCACACAATCTGCGAAAAATTTTAATTTCGTATATAGAAAAAAAATACATAAAAGCATAACATAGGATAAATAAGTATACATCTATAAAAATTAAACGTAAAATTAAAATTAATTAAGTCATTTCACTGGAGAAGTGGAAGATCAGAAACTATAAATTAATTTGGTAAGACGCCAATTTAAAACAAAAATATTTATATTGATTTTAAAACAAACTATACTGTCCGGCACACCTAATTACTTGTGGTATGTCAGTGGATACGGTATAGGAATTGGAAAAGAAGGAGGTTTAATATTATGGATGCTTTTTTTCCCAATGCCACCATTTTGTCATTTCGACATTCTGGTATTTTCTCCAGGCATGACGTTATTGTAACGTACTTCTGAGGTTGGGGCACCTGGAAGGCGGAGTTAGGCTGTCACGATGATATATGATAGGTGATGATGATAGTAATGATGCGCCAGGAGAGGCCTTAATCCTAAACTTAATGAATATGTTAATGATGGCCAGATGATGTTCGGAAACGTTTGGGACTTAAGGTTTCCTGACATTTGTCTTACAGATGAGGAAAAACCCCGAAAAATATCACCCTGGAAACTTGCCCCGACCGGGGATCGAACTCGGGATAGCTGCGTGACATGCAGCACGTTACCTCGAGACCACAGCGGTGGACATATTATGGAATGTCAAGTATCAGATTCTGGAGTGATAGTTTACGGTACTCCATTTGCGATTAGAGCAGCGATGTAAAACACGAGCTCCGTGAGACGGTGCGCTCTGATATGCACCAGGAGCGCTCCGCTGGACACGTAACGCTACCTGGCGACTTGGTTCAGTTTCACTCGTCAAATGCAATAATGAGTATGGCTACGTTCAGCAAGGAGACTTTGCGAGAATCAAGCATTCGAATTTTTTTGGCACAGAATATCTCTATCAATTTTTAAACGTGTAAATTAGCTAATTCGATGAAGAAAGAAGACAAGACAAAACAACATAAAAATCGCCTTTAAAACTAATAACAATCTCAACAATATCGTATCAAGCAAAATTTTAAGTAACAAATAAGTACGAAAATAAACTAAAGTATAATATTGAGATAAGTTTTACACCGGTAGAACAACAAGAAATTTTAACACAAGATATACTGATCATTTAAAAAAGTTATTATTATTATTATTGTTATTATTATAATAATTATTATTATAATTATTATTATAATAATTATTATTATAATTATTATTATTATTAAAAAAATGAAGACATCTTAGAAGAATTACACATGGAACCTTTAAAAACCAAAATTTCTGATTATAAGTCAAGATGGATGCAACATGTTCATCGAATGGAAGATCACAGAATACCCAAACAAATGTTAAGATATCAACCTGCAGGAAGAAGAAGACCAGGACGTCCACTCAAAAGACTTTTGGATGGTGTTTCTCTTGAGGCCGAAACAGGTCAACAAATGACCTAAATTCGTGAATGTACTATGAAGATGATAATTATTATTATTATTATTGTTATAGTTATTATTATTGCTTTTATTATTATTATTATTATTATTATTATTATTATTATTATTATTATTATTATTATTATTAGTTTGATCCTTCCGGGAAATTCTCGTATAAGACTTGAAAGCATAATAATAGTCCCTTCGATTGGTTGCCGGCCAAAGGAAGGCAAGACCAGTGGTGGGGCTGCCATCTTATAGCCTCTGGTCAGGCTTTTCTGGAGAAGAAAAGAAAATAAAGGAAAGAAGAAATGGAAGAAAGGAAAGACTGCCTAGCCCTCGGATGCCCTAATAGCGTCGGGGTCGAAAAAAACTAGAGTTAACCAAGAGAGGTTAGATAATCTTCAAAAAAGGAAGTCGCCAAATCAAAGATAACTATCGTGGAATTAGCTTGTTAAACTCTGGATATAAAATTTATGCTAATATAGTTAAGAATAAATTGAGGAAAATTTATGAAAATATAATTGGAGAAGAGCAGAATGGATTCAGAAAGGGTAGATCTTGTACAGATGGATTCTTTACTCTAAAACTACTATTAGAAAAGCACAAGGAATTCAATATAGAAACTCATATCGCCTTCGTTGACTTCATAAAGGCTTTCGACAAAGTGGACAGAAATATATTACTACAAATGTTAGCTGATGATAACGTTCCACAACAATATATTACTAATATCTTCAACATCTATAAAGATAATGAAATCTCTGTTAAACAAGATGGCAAATTATCTTCTTGGGAAAAGATCAACACTGGAGTAAGACAGGGATGTGGACTTTCACCGGTGCTTTTCATTATATACATGAATAAATTAATAAATGAATGGAGGAAAACACAACGAGGATATATACCCATCAATAGGAACCTCAAACTCGATGCTATTCTTTTTGCAGACGATTTAGCTCTTCTGGCACTTTCCGAAAATGATTTGCAACGATCAATTTATAATTTACAAAAAATAGGTGCCAAATTTAATATGGAAATATCAATTAACAAAACTAAAATTATGGCATTTCATGGGAAGGACCCCATACAAAGTAAAATCTGTCTCCAGAATAAAATTTTAGAGAGATCTAATCAATTTAAATATCTTGGATATTATCTCTCTATCTGGGATGAAAAGGATATCCCTGAAAAAGTTACTAGTTATAATAAAAGTTTAGGAATTATTAATCAAGTTATGAAACCATCCCTTGTACAAAAAAAACACCAGATTACGTTTATATAACACTTTGGCTAGACCAGTGTTGACCTATGGTAGTGAAGCATGGACACTAAGAAAACAACATGAAAGCAGAATAACGGCTTGTGAAATGAGATTCATGCGCAGAACAGCGGGTTACACCAGATGGGATCGGAAAAGGAACACCGATATCTTAAAAGAATTGAAGACTACGCCAATTTTGGAATATATTAAACAGTACCAACTAAATTGGAAACACCATCTTGAAAGAATGAGTTCAAATCGGATCCCCAAAGCTGTTTATAATTATATACCAAGAGGACGAAGATCACTGGGCCGTCCTATGAAATGCTGGAGGGAAAATTTTCTATAGGATCGTAACAGGCCTTGGCCTAATACTTGGAAGGAAGAAGAAGAAGAAGATTATTATTATTATTAGTATTATTAGTATTGTTATTATTGTTATTATTATTATTATTATTATTATTATTATTATTATTATTATTATTATTATTATTATTATTATTATTATTATTACGTGTTAGGTTCTATTAACTGCTGTTAGTTTGTAATGAAGCCACTGACGGATGCTAATAGTCGCATTGAGACTCTTTCCACAACGAGCAAAAGCAAAGCTCAATCGAAAAAAAAAAAAAAAAAAAAACTTGGTGAATTTTACTAGACGTTGTTCGTCTGGAGCGAGCTGCAAATAACGCCATGAACAGTGTAATCATTATGTTGATGATGGGTTAATTTTTCTTTCTGGTTAAACTGCAGAAGCCTCACAGAACGAGACGCCTTTCCCCCCCCCCCAACATAAAAATTATCTGTGGTAGAAAATTTTAGTTGATTAAAGATTTACACTGTGGTGTAGTTCATGGTAACTAACGCAAAAATATTGCAACAAAGTAAAATAACATTTTTTTTAATCTTCACATAGTAGGACAATAATTTTTCTCTTCAAAAAGAAAAAAAATGTATATATAGGTTTCCATCTTTTTAACAGGGAATTCGTAGTTTGTATATTTAATAAATGTACTTAAAATTTACGTTTTTATGACGGTAACTGACGTAATTGTAGAGTGACATCATATTTTACCGTGTGGGTAATGATCTCTGTATGGTTTTCAATTTTATTTCAACAGGCAATTGTGAATGTAGCAGGTATAAGTAGAGGAGATACGAAGTTCATTTTTTTAGTATTATTTTGTAATAAACTTTATTCACTAATTATACAAATTAAATGTAAGTAAGGTAACAATTAACGATTCTTCGTAGTGTGTTTTAAATAAGATACATTACAATTTTTTGTTACGTATAATTTCATTTTTGTTCTATAATAATTTGGTATATAGGCACTTGAAAACTTTTTAGCAGACCGTACACCACTTTGCGAAGCAATGGAAGTAACTTTTAATTTCATACGTTCTGTCAAATATTACATGAAATTCTCCTTCAGAGAATCACGCTGTATTATCCTCTTTCAATAATTTTTCAATACCGGTACCTAGCATACTATCTGAATATACGTAAATTTTATTGCACTATATACAAAATCTAAAGCGAAGATTATTCTTCAAATGACAATAGGACTATTCCCGAAGTTTTTTGTAATTAAAAAATATATTCTTCTCGTCCCCAAACTTTCTTTCTCTTTCACAATTAGTTTTTTTTACTTTCTTTCCATTTAAGATTTTATATTTTTTGTTTACATCTAGTCGGTTTTATTTATCCACTCTATGTTATACCATCCTTTCCAATTTCTGCATCATACAGCTTATAATTTCTACGAGAAAAAAATCAATATCTGAATACTTGCCTAAAATTATCCTCAGATGAAAATATCACCATCATAATTTCCAAAGACTCGTTGTCCAATGGAAAATGATCAAGGAGATTAGACCTAGGGAAAACAACGATGAGCAAAAATATGAAAAGTAAAAAGAGATAATGAAAATATTCAATATTTTTATATTTACGGTGCAGATTTGATTTTTATACGCACGGTTTCTGTTAGATTCCGTAAGCTAAAATTTTGTATTATGTACATTTTCTACAACAGAAACAAGAAAATGCTGTAAAGAAAATTCGTGTAAACGTGATTCCGTAGATTAACTAGTTCATTTATTAATTTTCTCAGCTAGGTAGATCTTATAGGCTTCATGCAGATGAATGTTAGTGCATTCATTGTTACAAACTTATAATCTATTCTACTACCCTTGTGACAACAGTGACGCAAGTAAAATTCCACCTGGTCCTTCTTATTCATTTTCACTACATCGCCCAGTTGTTTTGTATTAGTCGAATTAAATAAAAAATAAATCCATATTTCACACATTCTCTCTCTTGAACCGATTATGTATATTAAGCAAATACGGATTCAAAATATCTGGTAAAAATGTTTGAACTCAGGTGACAAAGTTTGCCTTATGGATTTATAGATGATAATGTTGGTAAATGTTTATGGGAAACTGCATGCAAGTGCAGATAAAATAAATCAAGAAATTCTGTGTAATAGGCCTATTTAATTACTATTAAAATGAAAAGTAAATGTTTTATGCTTTAGCCTATTGATTTTATTTATAAAAAAAGTTGAATTAACACTTTCCACAAACGCTCCTCAAATGTTAAACTTGCAATATTTCTAATTCACTGAATGGATGTGTATAATGTGCCCTGTTATTTTAGAATAGATGTGATAGAGAACTTTGGGAGAAGTATTTCTGTATACCAAAGTCAAATACGCTGTTGCAAAGCGTTTTTTTGTGACGAATTATAGCAAAGGCGTTTGTGTGTGTGTGTGTGTGTTTAAATTATTTGTACCATCTCCAATGGTCTCCAGAAAACCGCCTCGTGCAATAGGCTAAATGTTGAAATAAAATGAATTAATTTAGCCGGAGGCGCGGTCACATTTCACGAAAGTAAATGCTGCTTTTACAATTTCCACTGATGGGAGCGAATCTGAAATAAAAGAAAATTTAGTATTAATAATAATCAATTTTATTATATTTGTCCAAATCAATGTCAATATCCAAGGATCCACGACATGTTAAATTAGAAATAGAAGGGAAAAGTATAGAATAAGTCATGAAATTAAAATATTTATGAGTAGAAGTGAATAGCAGCAACAGAATAAGAGATGAAATTCTCCATCAAGCAAATAATGCAAACAAAATATCGGGATGTTTAAACAATATTGTTGGGAAAAGTAACAATTTAAGAATAGATACAAAAGTAAGAATTTACAAATCTGTCATAAGACCAGTTCTAACATATGGTTGTGAATGCCAAACAGAAACTCAAAAAACTAAACAAATCAATGAAACAACCGAAATGAAAGTTTTAAGGAAAATCGCTGAGAGAGAAAAATTCGCAGCTCTGTTATTAGAGAAGAATGTGGAATTGAACCTATAAACCTTTGGATAAATGGTAGAAGATTAAATTGGAACTATCACATAGGTAGAATGGAGAACAGTAGATTAGTGAAGAAAGTACGCGACTGGACACCTCAGCAGAAAAGGTATTAGGAAGACCAGAACTACGATGGAAGGATGTCGCCATACACCGGACCTGTAGTGAATGAACACGCAATAAGCTGCCAGCTTTCATGCGTAGAGGAAGAAGAAGAAGAAGAAGAATTTTATTCTAACCTTCTCATGTCCAAATTTCACCTGTCTTTTGTCGCTACTTATTAATAAAAGAAGATAATTTAAATGTATAATTAGCAAATATTTCATACCTTCTACTTTCTAGGTAAACGTTTTGGAAGAATTTAAATACATTCAGAGATTACACAATTCTTTCATGAACAAGTAATTAAGAGTAAGGTTGACGCGGTCATGGTATATGACATCAGAGAAAGGGGACTCGATTTGTTTTTTTTGTACCTTTTAATTGCGACAACAGTTCTTATATTGAGAGCCTGCATTCAACTAGTTCTTATATTGGTTTTACAGGGTGTTAAGAGGACGTTACCGACAAACTATTTTAAGAACGAAAGGTAATAAATTAGGGATGACTGAAAAATAACGTAGCAGTTACTTTGTCACAATTATTTATCTGTCACAGTTACAAAAGTAACTGCGGACAGAACATAATATGTTATCAAGTAACGAGTTTTGTGAGCGAAACCGTGACCTCCAAATAGTACTGATATCTTCCACCTCAGCCGAGAGCGCTATCGCGGGAAATCCAAAAACTCTAAACTGCTGCTACCATCTGGTTGCAGCGATATTCACTGTCAACCATACCATATTAACACCGATAACTCGCATTACAACTTATATATACTGTCCATCCATAGCAATTCTGCCCAAGGGCAGGTCTTTCACTGCAATCATAGCATTTTCATGCTATGCTTTGCAGCTTTACTAGGGAATTATAGGTGTGGTAGCTTCCCGTTGCTTTGCACACCAATGAAAGATGGTGATGATAAGGATGATGATGGCCGGATGATTTTCGGGGACCTCTGAGCCCTAAGCTTCCTGACATTTGTCTTACAGGTGAGGAAAAACCCCGAAAAAATCTCACCCAAGAGCCTGTCCCGACCGGGAATCGAGCCCGGGTCTGCTGCGTGACAAGGCAGCACTCTACCTCGTGACCACAGCGGTGGACATATATACTGTAATATTATAATATTAATAACCTGCATTACCTTTTTGCACCAAAGGGAGATGAACAGACAGGTGAATGGAGAAGACTATATCAGTGAACTACATGGAAGCCAGATACAATAAGAAAAGTTAAGTCTCGTAGACTGCAATAGGCAGGACATATGGCACGAATGGGGAATTAAATAAATGCATGGAAGCTTCTTGTAGGAAAACCAGAGAGATAACGCCCTGTTGGTAGACCAAGAATGAGGTGGGAGAATAAAATTAACAATGATTTGAGGGAAGTTAATTACACAGGGAATGATTGGAAAACATTAGCCCAGGATAGGGATGTATGGAGAGTTTATGTCCGCACGGCCATGGACCTACGGCTTCAAGTGTAGCAATGAGTTGGTTAGTTAGTTGTAGAAATTAACAATGATGTTGGTTAAACTGCTGTAGGCCTAAATATCATTCTCCCCCCTTTTTTTTCTGGAGCCTTATTTAAACATAACTTGTCTCTTTATTGCTCCATATAGCCTACTAATATTATTTATATTAAGTGTGTAGTTTTTCAAGATACTGTGAATAATATCCCGAACTAACTAACTCACAGGCACTATCGAACTCGTTATCTTAAAAAAAATCGGTCTGTGACGGTTTTTACCACAGTCGGTAAGATAGTGTAGTAAAGTAAAGTAAAAGTAATCCCACTACAGGCCTCGGGAGGCCCTTGGGGTAGTAGGAAGTTAAGGCTCCTACTTTTTCTAGACAATCGGCACTTGATTTCAGCCGGGTTGTCAACCCTGCGTGACGGCCGCCTTTACCCCCAGAACAAGCGTCTGGTACTCATTTCCGTTAGAGGCTGAGTCTACCCCAGGGCCATAGTGCCGCCAGAAGGTTTTGGTCAGTTTAAAAATCCTGACCCCACCGGGACTTGAACCCTTGACCTTCTGGCTTGTAGCGCGGCGCCTTATCCACTACACTACGGCGTGCCCCAAGATAGTGTAGTAGGCCCATAAACCTTCCAGAGCATTATGCACAAATAATTGTTGAAGTGCAAGAAAACTAAGTGTTGTACATAATCAATTTAAACATCTAAAAGATTAAGTAAATTTATGTGAAAAACTGTAGTTAATACATTCCACTGTGTTATAATGTGTCGTTCTTTTAGTAATATTAGAGCCTATATATCTTAATTTATGTTCAGGACTTATGTCTAAAATTTATTCATTATACCCATCCGCCATAGTAATTCTGCCCTAGGGCAGGTCTTTCACTGCAATCAAAACACTTTCATGCTATGCTTTGCAGCTTTACTAGGGAATTATAGGTGTGATAGCTTCTCGTTGTTTTCCACACCGATGAAGGATGATGATAATGATAAGGATAATGATGGCCGGATGATTTTCGGGGACCGTTGGGCCTTAACCTTCCTGACATTTGTCATACAGGTGAGAAAAAAACCGGAAAACCTCACCCAGGAGCCTGTCCCGACCGAGAATCGAACAAGGCAGCGTGACAAGGCTGCACGCTACCTCTAGACCACAGCGGTGGACATCATTATACCCTTTTACACGAAAATGCTTCTGGGTTGTTACTCTATTATCAGTATTATTAATATATTAACCCCAACATTCTTATAAAATTATTGAATTTTAAGAGACAAATATCTTGACATAACAAATCTTGGAGAAATAAATAATACAGTATTTATTATAACATAAATTTTGATACTCTATAATAAAAAACATAATATTACATATTTAGACTATTACATATTTATGTATATGTTTGGAGATTAATATTATATAAAAATACGGAATCTACTCATTAGGCCTATATGTTTTATATTGTAGCCTCACTCTGATGGTAGTCCAGCGGTTCGCTTTATTTCCCCGCAGCTGTTATATAGGGTTTCCAGTATAAAACCGGACACTCTGCGGCTGGCAGAGTGAAATGCGGACGAGGAGAGAGCGCAGCCTGACGGGTGAAACCCCGTGACGCGTGTCCGGTTTTATATTGGAAGCCCTGTATATACACTTTATATACACTTCGTATACACTTTATTATTAGTTTTTGTCTTAATTTTATCTAACATTGACTGGTTGTATTATACATCGTAATATAATAGATATTATCTTTTTGATCAAATATTTATTTAGTGTTTAATATTAGAGTTAATTGTGATTGTTATATTCTGATGTAATATATGTTTGTCCTGGTGAGTGGAAGAGAAGGCCGATTCCGATTGAGGGTCTTTCCACTTTTTCAGCGGTTGCCCTTTTACCAGCCGGCTGCTGGCCCTTCACATCCACATGTGTCAATCACAGAGGTAGATGATCAACAGCCAGTGTAGGGGTGACATGTGGTTAGCATGTCGAGTCCCCCAGCCGTTATAGCTGGTTCCTCAACCTGGAGCCGCTGCTTATTGTAGCTACCCAATTGCCTCACGATGCTGGGTGGGCACCGGTCCCATACTGGCCGAAATACCATGAGAAAATTTCTTCCCCCATGGAGACTCGAACCAGCGCAAGTCCCGTAGCTCTGCGCCAAGGCTTCCTACCTTAACCGCTCTTAATTTTATCTATCATTGACTGGTTGTATTATACATCGTAATATAATAGATATTATCTTTTTGATCAAATATTTATTTAGTGTTTAATATTAGAGTTAATTGTGATTGTTATATTCTGATGTAATATATGTTTGTCCTGGTGAGTGGAAGAGAAGGCCACATGGCCTTAACTCCACCAGGCTAAATAAATATAAACTAAATGTATAATTAAATAGAAAGATGCCGACTGCCGCCGACTATAATAATTCTGCATGTTAATCATTGTCGAACATTGTCGCGCGGCACCCGCTTTTATGTAGGTTAAACGGACAACCATCATAGTGAAGCGATAATGCCTTCCTGCAACGGTCGTATAAACTCTGTTGAGAATAGTTTGAGCTCAACCTCCATAATATACAATCCGATAAGTTCCCTAAGTTGTTCGAGATCGAAAATAATCTGCATATAATCAGTTATAGGGACCGGATACCTTGTTATATGGTCAATTTGTCAATTTTTGTTCGTATATTGGAAAGAAATTCTCTGAATATTCTCTTTCCAATTGTATATCATTTATGTGCAATATTGCTATGGAAACATAATTAAATCAATTGTATGTAAGAAACTGATATAAATAAAGAATGGGAGGCTATAAGAGATACTATTAAATTGTCAGCATCAGAAAGCATTGGTTGTTTAAAAAAGAGGCAAAACAAGAAATGGTTTGATGAGGAATGTGCCGACATTGTAAAGAAAAGAAAGCTAGCAAAAATGGAATGGTTACACGAGCCAAATGAGGTAAATTTAGAGCAATTGGGTAGTGTTAGACGGGAAACCACCAAGTTACTAAAGAGTAAAAAGAGGGAATATTTGAGAGAGAAGATTAATGATCTTGAAATGAATGCAAAAAATAGGAACATTAGAGAATTATATCAGGGAATTAGTATAGAGAAGAAAGGGTTTCAGGCTAGAACAAACATAATTCGGAATGAAAATGGGGATATGATTGCAGATTCCAAGAGTATATTAAATAGATGGAAAAGTTATTTTAATCAGCTATTAAATGCACATACAGAACAGGACATTGAGGAGGATAAGTTACAGACAGCAGAAATGCTAGTCGCAGAGCCAAGTGCATTAGAGGTTGTTGAAATGGCAATTGAAAAATTGAAGATGTATAAATCATCAGGTTCAGATGAGATCCCAGCAGAACTGATAAAATCAGGGGGAGAAAAATTGATGGACAAGATACGCTGGTTGCTTAGTATGATTTGGGAAAAAGAAGCTCTTCCAGATGAATGGAAGGGATCAATTATCGTACCAATTTATAAGAAAGGAGATAAAACTGATTGCAACAACTATAGGGGCATCTCATTACTTTCAACTTCGTACAAAATTCTAACAAATATATTAGTAAGCAGACTTGCTCCCTATATTGATGACATTCTAGGAGATCATCAATGTGCATTTAGAAGAAAACAGGTCTACAACAGATCAGATTTTTAGTATAAGACAGATTTTAGAAAAGAAATGGGAATATAATGGTACTGTACATCAACTATATGTAGACTTCAAAAAAGCATATGATTCAATTAAGAGGGAGAAGTTATATAGTATCCTGCTGGAGTTCGGAATTCCCAAAAAGTTAGTTAGACTTATACGAATGTGTCTAAATGGCTCAACGAGTAGGGTGCGTGTAGGCAAACAGTTTTCAGACACTTTTGAAATCCAGAATGGGTTGAAGCAAGGAGATGCACTATCTCCTCTACTATTTAATTTTGTACTAGAGCATGCCATTAAAATCTTTAGAGAATAAGGAAGGCTTACAACTGAATGGTATTAATAAGCTGTTAGTTTATGCTGATGATGTGGTACTACTGGCCGATAGCGAGGAGATACTAAAGGCCAACACGCACACACTATTGAGTAACACTAAGAAATTAGGACTGGAAGTAAATATCAGTAAAACTAAATATATGGTCACACGTAGAAATACATTATATAATGGAAATGGACAGCTAATGACAAATGAGGGAAATTTTGAGGAATTGGCTGAATTCAAATACCTAGGAACAATAATCACAAATAGGAATGAGATGCACAAAGAAATTAAACATAGGCTCAATTCTGGAAATGCATGCTATTATGCATTGCAGAGACTTTTGATGTCCCAACTCCTTTCAAAAAACGTTAAGCTGGAAATATATAAAACTATTATTCTACCAGTTATATCATATGGATGCGAAACATGGACTCTTACTTTAAGGGAGGAAAGGAGATTACAAGTATTTGAGAATAAAGTTCTTAGGAACATTTTTGGACCAAAGAGAGATGAACAGACAGGTGAATGGAGAAGACTACATAACAATGAACTACATGGTCTTTATAGGAAGCCAGATATAATAAGAACAGTTAAGTCCCGTAGACTGCGATGGGCAGGACATGTTGCGCGTATGGGGAATGAAAGACGTGCATGGAAACTTCTTGTAGGAAAGCCAGAAGGAAAACGCCCAGTTGGTAGACCAAGAATGAGGTGGGAGAACAACATTAACTATGATTTGAGGGAAGTAGATTATACAGGAAATGATTGGAAAGCATTAGCTCAGGATAGGGATGTATGGAGAGCTTATGTCCGCGCGGCCATGAACTTACGGGTTCGATAGTGCCAGTGAGTAAGTAAGTAAGTATGTAAGATTCTGCATGAGCATAGCCATTGAGTTCTCAAAATTGTAGCTGTTCAAGGTGTTTATATCTGTCGCTGTCGGAATGGTGTTTGATTTAGTCGCATTGGAAGGAATTTTCTTTATGGAGAATTTTTTGTGTGTTCGTTGACTTGGATAGGTGTCACTAGTATCCAGAAATTACGGTTTATTTACTTTTTAACAGATAAGTTGTAGTTTTCCCTCGTAATTCGAATTTTTTCAGTGTATGAATTATGAATGCATTCTCGTTTTCTTTAATGTTCTAGTTATTAATCTATTTATAGCGAAATACAGTTAGTTGATTGTAAGTATGGGGAGAAATTATTTCAAATTGTTCAAGAAGAGGAACATGTGAGAAAGTCTAAAAACTGTAAGATTTGAATAATAACAGTGAAAAATACGTGAACGGATAGGAGGAAAGTGATACGAAAGAGATTTTTGATATGAATATATAGTGGTATTTTCCTAAATTTCACAGCTTGTATACAATTTAATGAAACTGGTTTATAACTAGAAACAAAAAAAAATATTTAGGTTAGTTAAATAATTTCAATTTAGATGTCCCATTGTGATCTTTCTCAGTATTTTATAATTCTGCTTCTTGTATTAACGAAATAGTTGGAACAAAACTTTTCTCTGTAGATCAGACACTAATACGTATATTGTCTAAAGGCTATACAGGTAAGGATGTTACTGGAGGTAACGTAATATCTGGGGTGATGAACTTACCTCCATCTCCTGAAAAATTTACTAAATGAATCATGAGCATGGGTGATGTAGAAGATCTTACTACTGAATCCATAATAATTGCAACTGAGGAAGCAGTGGTTAAAAATGCTGATACCCAGGACATTTCTGCACAATTTGATGAAACGTGGCAAAGAAAGGGACACATTTCTCAGACGGGATTGTAAGAACCACCAGTATAGACACTTTGTAGTGGATGTAGCAATTATGACCAGGTATTATAAGGTGGCCCGAGAAATCAAAAGACAAACATCTAAAATATTTTCCTGCCAATTATGGTAGAAGGAGTGGTGCTATTGAAGTTGGAGGTAGTGCCAAACTCTTTCAATACCGTATTAGAAAGACTTAAAAGATGTAAGATACTTGAGCTATGTTGGTGATGGTGATTCACTTATAAAACTGTTAAGTAACTGACGATTTATGGAAATGACACAGTGATTGAATGCACATGCAACATAAAAAAATGATTAAATTCAATTTTATTACGGAATGGACAAAACGCTCAAAGCCTAAAAGCTATGATAAAGGCAGTTTTCGCTAATTTATTTCACATGTCGTCGACAGATAATTCACAAAATCATGGCTTGAGTCCTCCTATAGAAAATTGCTGGTGCAAGTATAACAGAGCCCAAGTTGTAGGTGAAAGCTTCAAACGTAAGTACAGGTTGTCACATAGTATTGTGGAAGTTATCAAGAGCTCTCCGATCCAGAGCTGTTGAATAAGTATCTCCATGGGAATACCCAAATTCCTAACGAGAGCTTCAACAGTGTTGTATGGTTAAATTTGCCTAAAACAGTGTTTATATCCAATTACAATTCACATCTTAGAATATATGAAGCTGTAATCACTTTGAACGACGGCAGTATATTAAGATGTGAAGATCTGCTGCGGTTTATGAGCAGCGTTAAAATGAATACTGTGAAATCGATGCAGAACCGATACTCTCTGAGCCCTAAATGACCTGGAGAAAAAAAGTAGGCAGAATAGAAGCCAGTTTAAAATGAAATTGTAGGACGATTTTCAAGAAGATGAGGAATGTACAGCTGTGAGTTTCTGAAAAAATCGGCTGTTATTTTCCATAAGATTGCATTTTTGTTTATAAAGTGTACCAAATTTCAGCTTCCAGCAGTTAGATTTGTTTCAAATTTCCTTTAATTAGTGGAGATGAAACCTCTCATTTCAATGACGCGAGGTTGAATAAACTTCAACTATACAGTAGAGGTCACTCTGAACAGTGGTCAAATGTAAACAATAGCAGGTTTCAGACTTACAGATAAAATATACTTCGGTGGAACATATAACTCTGAACTTTGAACAGTGGTCAAATGTAAACTACAGCAGGTTTCAGACTTGTAGACAAAATATGCTTCGGTGGAGCATATAAGTTACGCATGACTGTTCGGAACATTTAGAGTGAAGTATAACTAATGTAAAGTCATTAATCTGGCTACTAAGCAACATAATTTAGCAATGTATTGACGTAGACTTTCACGGCCGGAGTTGCCATGATGATCTTGAAGAAGATTTTCGGGCTGCAGGCCGTGGTCGTGAGGCTTGTAGTTCCCCGACGTTTCGCCAGAGAGACAACACTTGAGGATGCCAGATGCAGTCTCAGGCGAAACGTCGGGGAACTACAAGCCTCACGACCACGGCCTACAGGCCGAAAATCTTCAAGATCATCATAATTTAGCAATGTTGCTGTAACCAGACGGCACACAAAACTTTCCCTCTGGCATCATATACAATAGTCGCATCAACCATGTGTAGTTATCGTGTGATTACGGAGGATTATAAATAACAATTGTGGATGTGAGGCGAGCAGTGGTTGGTAGACAAAAGACCTTCTAGGCCTTTCTTGCTACGAAGTTTATATATGAAATACCTAATAATTGTATCGTAATCTTGAATTTATAAATCTTGGATTACGTCTCATATTGCCAACATATGCATCCTGTGGGCCCAGCTTACCAAGTATTTTATTTCCAATCTATTTCTTTGACATTCTTATCGATTATGCCTATAAGTACTTTATTATGTCTAGTGATACCAGCCTACTGCGAATTGAGTAATTAATCAAGGTGGAATCGATCATTTTTAATGCGAGTTAGTGTACTCTTAAGTTTAATTGCTTGAGTTGAAACATATTCTAATAAATTTGAATTATTTTAGTAAAACTACATTTTCCGGAAACCTTATATTTAAAATAGGTCTAAAATTCTGTTATTTGCAATTACGATAACATACAGCGTACTCTACATGCAGAATATTGTGCCTCATTTTCTTTATTATTATTTTAGTACCATATTTTTTAGGTTATTTCCATCTTCACTTCGAATTCTATTTTTACGCTATTTTTCTTACTTTCTTCTGACCAAAGAACGATATAATATATAGCTATTGGCCATTGGTCGCTAATCAATTTCATATAATAAGATGTTCGTTTGTTCAGATTGACCTTGGGAGTACGAACATGGATATACAATAGGTCTTATTTATTTTGTCGCGAAGGTCGCATTTTCTGCATTGGAAATTGACTTATTTACTTCGACTTGTACATTTTCGTTATTTGAATTTCCCGCTGTATGAGGTACGCAAGAATTTAGTGATCGTTTAACGCACTCTGGATAGTGGCTAAGGATGTCATTCAGATAAATGGCGAATAAATCCTTATTTAGGTTAAAATTCGGCATTGTGATTGTTTTGATCCGTGTTTTCAGCATGTTGCCTATATATTGGTACGTGAGCGTTTAGGCTGTTTTGAAATTCTGGCGCTGAAGGACTTGGGTTCGAGTTATTTCGCGAATGGGTTTGTCTACCAGCTGATAATGTTTCATTGGTTTATTGGTACTGTGGACGATTGTACGAGGAATTACGAAAGTATTTTTCGTACCATCGTCGAGCATGTTCTCTATCTCTGTTCATCTGTCTGTCGGTTGAACGAATGGGGCATGTCTGTGATTTTCCCATCTATTGTAGATTTGTCATGTTTCATTTTCATTGCGCTTATTTATCCATGACATACATATTGATCTGACTGTTATTTTTGTCTCTCGTTTTCTCTGAAGTTTATCCTACCTCTGTTTGTGTGAACATTACTGTCTTGTGGGTGTTTATTTTGAAAAGGCTTTGTCTCTCGCTCTCCTTTTGAAAAAAAAATCTTTCTTGGTTGCTGTAATTTCTGTTATATCCCTGATTAAAATAATTTTGAGGTTTGACTGTAGGATGAGGCTGCAAATCATGAATATTTCCTGTCTCTAACATCTGTGAAATGTCTAGCATTTGGTCATAAGTATTTATTTTAGCTACTAGAAGGCTAGGTCGAATTTCTTGTGGGTAATGATTAATAATCATGCGTATAAACTCACTATCAATTGAGGTGGTGTTATTAAGCACACACGTTTTATCAGAGAGAGAAAATACTCATAATAGGTTTTCCCACTGGTCTTGTTATATGTACCACTGCAAATTTCTTGCCTTACTTTGTGCTGTTGATCGGTTCCGAAAAATGTGTTCTTGAACACGCTACGAAATGTTCGTAGGATATGCTATCCGATAATGTGATCTCGAATCAACCTCTGCTTTCTTTTTATAAGTAACTTGTAACCACGTATATGTAATGCTCCTGGGGAATCCCTTTTATTTTTAAATAGTTATCCAATTCGTTGATGAATTGGATAGGATTTGTCCCATTATTTGAATTGGATTTCGGCAGTGGCAGATCTAACAAGACGTTATACATAGGCGTGTTGTGTAAGCTGAGATTGGTGTCTAAAGTACGTATTGGAGTAGCTGGAATAATGTCTGAGAACTGATTATTCATTATTTCAGCTTCTCTTGAGATATTGCTTTTGTTGTCTGTACAAGAACGATTTAGTTGTTCTCTTGCTAGTGCTGCGGGTTGATTTATATTAGCGGAGGAATTTAGTTAATTAATTTTCTCTTTCATATCGTTAAGTGTTTTAGAGAACTCTATTTGGTTTGTGGTCAATTTCTTAACATGTTCATTCAAACCGTTTCTAGTATCTTCGCTCTGTTTATTAATGTCGGCAATTTTACTATTTTGGTCTGTAATCGCATCTTGTAAAAATCAGAGGGAGAAAAATTGATGGACAAGATACGCCAGTTGCTTAATACAATTTGGAAAAACGACGCTCTTCCAGATAAATGGAAAGAATCAATTATCGTACCAATTTATAAGAAAGGAGTTAAAACTGATTGCACCAACTATAGGTGCATCTCATTACTCTCAACTTCGTACACAAAATTCTAACAAATGTAGTAAGCAGACTTACTCCCTATATTGATGAGATTCTAGGAGATCATCAGTGTGGATTTAGAAGAGAAACAGGTGTACAAAAGATCAGATTTTCACCTTTAGAAGGAGAAAAAAATTGGAATATAATGGTACTGTACATCAACTATACATAGACTTCAAAAAGGAATAAGATTCAATTAAGAGGGAGAAGTTATATAGTATCCTGCTGGAGTTCGGAATTCCTAAAAAAAAGTTAGTTAGACTTATACGAATGTGTCTAAATGGCACAAAGAGTAGGGTGCGTGTAGGCAAACTGTTCTCGGACACTTTTGAAATCCAGAATGGGTTGAAGCAAGGAGATGCACAATCTCCTCTACTCTTTAATTTTGTACTAGAGCATGCCATCAAATCTTTAGAGGATGAAGAAAGCCTACAACTCAATGGTATTAATAAGCTGTTCGTTTATGCTGATGATGTAGTACTATTGGGCGATCGCGAGGAGATACTAAAGGCCAACACGCACACACTACTGAGTAACACTAAGAAATTGGGACTGGAAGTAAATATCAATAAAACTAAATATATTGGTTACACATAGAATTATATTATATGATGGAAATGGACAGTTAATGACAAATGAGGAATATTTTGAGGAAGTGGCTGAATTCAAATACTACCTAGGAACAATAATCACAAACAGGAATGAGATGGACAAGGAAATTAAACATAGGCTCAATTCTGGAAATGCGTGCTATTATGCATTTATGAAGACTCTTTAACGTCCCAACTTCTTTAAAAAAAGTTAAACTGAAAATATATAAAATTATTATTCTACCTCAGTTATATTATATAGATGTGAAACATGGACTTTAAGGGAGGAAAGGAGATGACGAGTATTTGAGAATAAAGTTCTTAGGGAAATTTTTGGACCAAAGAGAGATGAACAGACAGATGAATGGAGAAGACTACAAAGCAGTGAATTACATGGTCTTTATAGGAAACCAGATATAATAAGAACAGTTAAGTCTCGGATACTGAGATGGGCAGGACGTGACACGAATTGGGAATGAAAGACGTGCATGGAAGCTTATTGTAGAAATACCAGAGGGAAAACGCCCAGTAGGTAGACCAAAAATGAGGTGGGAGAATAATATTAACTATGATTTGAGGAAGTAGATTATACAGGGAATGATTAGAAAACATTGGCTCTGGATAGGGATGTGGGGAGAGCTTATGTACGGGTGGCCATGAACCTACGGGTTCGATAGAACCTGTGAGTTAGTTAGTTAGTTAGTCGTGTCTTGTAATATTTTTTTTTCATTTTGTCATTTTGTTCGTCGCGCTCTTCACTTTCAGCTCTGATAACCAATTGAATCGTTTCTGGCACGATTTTGATGTCAGCAATTTCATTGTTTGTTTTAGATAATAAATGCTATTTTTTGGACTTTTAAATAAAATTCTCAGGTTTGTAATGTTTGATTGTCTTTTCTTTTATTATTATTTTGAAGTAATATAATATACAATTTTTTTTATTCAATGAAATCTACTTATTATATATCAGTTAAATATGAGTTGGAAGAGAACTTGATATATATATTTTTTATTTATTTGAGCAGTATTCCCTTCACCTGTGAACTGTTTACGCAATAGGAAGTAACAACCTTCATATATATTTGTATTGCTGCAACATTTAATTTGCTGAACTGTGGAAAAAGGAATATCGAGATTCTACTTCATTAAGATTACGCTGGTCAACATTATTTTTGTCTCATGAGTACCAATAGTTGTACTTAGTGCTGTTTTTAATCGTGTTTTCAAATATGTATTTGGAATTTCTCCATCACCCACAGTTTTTTATTTCAATTTCAATTAATGGATTTAAATAATTGTTTTTTAATAAACGTTTTTTGGTCCATTTGTCCAATGTAAAATAAAACCAAATGAGCTAACTCAAATGGATTTCAGCTATACAAAAGAGATATTAAGGCAAATGGAATCCTAATATGCTGGTCGATTATTGTTGGGCCATCAAGAGGGATGCTCCACAGGCGAAATATAGCAGAAAATCGTCATTACTTTCTAGGTGAGTCCGAATGTTCGAATATTGTGTAGTTACGAATGTAGAAAATATTAACGTGTTTGAAATTATAAATTCCTGTCTCTCGGAAACATTGCGTGATGGAGAGAACCCGGTATCATATTTGAATTCCGGAGAAAAAATACTATCCGAATCACATACTTTTCTTTCTGAGACAAAAAAAAGTTCCTTTTTTGTTGCTCAGCGTTTTTTATCGGGATCATACTCTTTTCCTTCGTCATTTATACATTCCACTTTGTCATTGCATTTAATATTTGCTATCGGACATGGTTCTTCTGAATCGCCTCTACATGGAGATGCACAAAAGTATTTACAGTGTGGGTAGTCTGATGGACAATGCTTTTCCTTGCATAAATCACCGACGTACTCTCCAGATGAACCTGAAACCATTGCATATTGTTATGTATTGTATAATTATTTTTAATACACACTTTGAATGTTAACTTCAAGGAAGGATAGAATAAAACCAGTCAAACAAAGGACCCAATTTTGCAGAACAATAATTTAAAATTTGAACAATATATTTTTTTCCCTTACAACATACCATCTTAAATATTCTCACTCAACCGGTGGTGCGTAGGATTCTGATGGAATTTCTTTAAATAAACACCACAGATATTTACGGAAAATGTCCAAGATCGATTATTTACTTTACAGAATTTAACTGATTCTTCAGAAATAATTTGCCGCTAATAATCTCTTACTTCACAATTATAAATCTCTACTCGTTGACGATTTCACTTAGATGGTTTTCTTATTCTCGCTCTGACATTCACCTACTAGTTGACTATTCGGGCACGACTGGCTCCTCCGAACTTCGTAATTGCTTATAAATGCGAGTGTAGAAATATTCTGGACGTTTGGTCGAGACTTTTCTTGGGTCGAATACTCGTGTATCGAACTTTTTATTATGGAAATATAGATGCATGTAGAAAGTTCTCCGCGGGCTTTCCGATTCGTGACTCGAAAATTCATGAATCCTTCCCTGTCATATAAGGCGAGACCGCGACTCACTCTGTCGCCCGCGAAATAAATATAAAAAGCCCAACAATGCGTCACAATATACGAAAATTTCAAAACAATATATACTGTATATATATATATATATATATATATATATATATATATATATATACACATATACACCATTCGAAATATTATCTTGTAATAAGTTAAAATGTTTATAGTACATCCTCCGATGCTTAGGTCCTACATTAACGAGCTAGAGAATTGTGAACAGGCTGAGATAGGGTCTGTGTCATCCATTGGGTAAATGGAACGTTTGGCCTAGTAGTTTCGAATATTGATTAAGTTGTGTTGATTAACTCCTGTTTAGGTAGCGAACGAAGAAGTCATTACTTTGTAAAGAGCTCCGGATTGCCCTATATGTATGATGATTAATAAAGTGCATGGCTATTCATGATATCCATCCATCCATCCATTGTAATTCTGCCCGAAGGCAGGTCTTTCACTGCAATCATAGTATTTTCATGCTATGCTTTGCAGACTTACCAGTGTGGTAGCTTCCCGTTGCTTTCCACGCCGGTAAAGGATGGTGATGATAATGCTAATGGTGATGATGATGGCTGGATGATTTTCGGGGACCGTTGGGCTCTAAGCTTCCTGACATTTGTCTTACAGGTGAGGAAAAAACCAAAAAAAAAAAAAACTCACCCAGGAAGCTTGTCCTGATCTGGGATCGAACCCGGGCCCTCTGCGTGACAAGGCAGCACACTACCTCGAGACCACAGCGGTGGAAATTCATGATATACTGAATGGATTTGCATCAAAATATTAGGATATATTTTAAAAAATCCTTGTATACAATTTTATGAAAATTCTCTCTGTGAAATTTACATTTTTCCATTTAAAATTTAAATTAAATTGAAAGAAATTACAAGAGTTACATTTTTAGAAAAAATCGTAATGGGACGATAGACAAAACATACATTTAATCAGATTATAGCCGATATATTTTTTTAACGACGCATGTCACTTTCGTCCTTTTTATATGAACTGAGTCTGCGAAAACAATTTTAAAAGCAATGTGTTAACATTAGCGACTCAGGTCTCTTAAAAAAATAAAAATTAGATGTTAAGTTACTTTTTACTAAGATCACAAGTAAATTTTAAGAAAATGCCCAACGAATAATTTATATCATTTCTGTACTGTAGTCTTCTGCCCTAGGGCAGGTTTTTTAGTGAAATCATATAATTTTGATGCCATGCTTTGCAGTTTTACTAAGAAATTATAGGTGTGGTAGCTTCCCGTTGCTTTCCACACCGGGGATGATGATAATTATGATGATGATGGCCAGTTGATGTTCGGGAACCATTTGGGCCTCATATCTTCCTGAAATTTGTCCTTACAACCGAAAAAAAAACTCTCCCCAGGAAGCTTGTCCCAAGCGGGAATCGAACCCTGGCCCGCTGCGTGACAAGGCAGCACGCTACCTCGAGACCACAGCGGTGGAGTTATATCATTTATGAAAATATAATTATAGGCCTTATTAAAACTTAAGAAACTGGATATGAAACTTTATAGCCTATATGGTCACAAGTAGAAATACATTCTTAAATAGGAAATGGAAACAAATAAGGGAAATTTTGAAGAATTGGCAGAATTGAAATACCTAGTAGCGATTAATATGATGGGAGACATATAAACTAAGATACAACTCTAATATGCATGGATCTGAAACTAAAATGTTCCGAAATATATTAAATTGTTATTAAAATTAAATAAATCTATAAATGAAAATAGAATGTATTACAAATATCGCTATAAAATATGTATGTGGAAAAGTAGAAATATATCCAGGTAAAAATTCCACGTACATTTGTCTAGAATAAGATACTGTAAAACGCTACCTGCTATACAAATGACAAATAATGGAATAAAGAGGTATTGTCAGAACTCTACCTACCACCCAAGTTACAAATAATATAGGAACACAAAAAAAGGTATTGTCAAAAGAATATAACTAATTCCAATTAGCAGTCTATACAACTAATAAGAAATAGTCATTCTTTAAGAAAAGATAACATTAGTTAGCTATTAAAAATATTAAATATCAAAGAACCAATTTACCCAGTTCTTAGAAATGTTATACATACTAGTAAACAATATTATTGTAACATAAATATATATTCAATTGTAAGGAGTGGATTCGAGAAAAGTGGGAGGAGCCGCCGCCTTTATAAGCGAGAACTTATATCAAAATACACTCACTATCACTATCAGTGACTCTGAGTTCAGTGTTGGAACATCGTAGACCTGCAGACCGCGATCTCCGATTCAGTTTAAATATTAGATTCGTCCGAGAAATAGTTAAATTTAAAGTTATAGTCCGTTAAGCATTTGGACTTTGAAAATATTGATTCGAGCACGTGGACCTCTAAGTATTTCATCGACTCCACTCATAGATAAAACTTTGTAACTGTATTATCAAAAGTGTACTTCTCCGTAAATAAACAGTTTCTTGGATTCGTTAAAATTGAGTGTACATTTATACGTTGTTCTTTAGCTTATAAAGAGTTCATAAACCTGAGATCTCTTGCCTACCACCGAGCTCCGGTACAACCTAGAAACAGTAATTACAAGAAGGAATGAGGCAGAAAGAAATTAGGAAGCTGATGCTATTATGCAATACAAGGACTCTCGGCATCCCAAATCCCCTAAGACAATGTACTGAAATATAGAAAAGTAATTCTTCCACTTACACTAATTGACTGCGAAAATAATATTTTTATTAAAGAGCAGAAAATACTTCGAATATTTTAGATTACAGTAATTGGAAAATTTAAGACTAAAGAGAGACAGTAAACAGGTGAAAGAAGAAACGTAAATAACAGACAGCTAATGATCTGTTTGAGAAAACATACATAATAATTTGGGTTAAACATACATAATAAATTGGGTTAATTATCGTAGACTGCGTAGTACAGGGGAATGTGGCGCGAATTTTGAATGTGAGAGGGATATACTAACTTCTTGTAGAAAACCGGAGGTGGGAGAATTATATTAACTATGATTAGATAGAGTAAATTATACAGGGAATTATTGGCGCACTTTAGCTTAGGATAAGAATATATGGAAAACTTATGTTTGGGTTCGGTAGTACTGTGATTATTTTATTAACTAGTTTTAAGACTCCCAAAATTAATAAACTAATTATTATCAAAATAGTACTAAATATTATGAAAGTTATAAATAGATTATGATCGTTCGACTATACTACGAGTGTGTGTGTTTGACTATTTAACACATGCCCCAAATTGGAGTCAATGACCAATCACATTTCAATGAATTTTGTTTAACGAACCAATGGCAGTCGTGTTTCACCTCTCTATTTATTGAATTCTGTTTATACGAAAATATAGAAAGGTCCTGCTTCTTAATGTTCTGAACAGGTCATACGTTGAATATAGCAAATAATGAACAGATGCCTTTGAACTACACATTTGATAATTGTATGTGTTTTTAAAATTACTTTACTGAGTTGTTTCCTAAAAAAATATTTAATAACCCATAATGTTGGGTTATAATAAACAGTTTGATGTTTTTCCTTTTTTTTTTCCAGTAAAATGATTTCATAGAATATTGCGATCTTAGTGGGTTATCGCTGATAGCGATCCTATGTGGCAATAAACAGTATGATCAAGTTGCAGTGAATAAACATAAATACACATTTCTGATTTATTTTTAAACATCGCCATTTACATTAAATATATAAATATTTAAAAAAATCCGTAACCATATTTGTGCTCTCGAGATAGCGTGCTCCCTTGTCACGCAGCCGGCCCTGGTTCGATACCCGGTCGGGAAAAGTTTCCTGGGTGATGATTTTTTCGGTGTTTTTCCTCACCTGTAAGACACATTTCAGGAAACGTTAAGG
Source organism: Diploptera punctata (assembly GCA_030220185.1). Lineage (NCBI taxonomy): Eukaryota > Metazoa > Arthropoda > Insecta > Blattodea > Blaberidae > Diploptera > Diploptera punctata. The sequence goes on from JASPKZ010009558.1 coordinate 45,647, forward strand.
CCCAAACGGTCCCCAAACATCATCTGGACATCATTAACATATTAATTAAGTTTAGTACTCCTGGCGCATCATTACTTATCATATATCATCGGGGCAGCGTAACTCCGCCTTCCAGGCGCCCCAATCTCGTATGTGGGTTACAATAACGCCATGGCAGAACAGAATAGCAGAATGTCGAAATGACAACGTTGAGGCATTGAAAAAAAAATAAAGTTCTTAGGAAAATTTTTGGACCAAAGAGAGATGAACAGACAGGTGAATGGAGAAGACTACTTAACAATTAACTACATGGTCTTTATAGGAAGCCAGATATAATAAGAACAGTTAAGTATCGTAGACTGCGATGGGCAGGACATGTTGCGCATATGGGGAATGAAAGACGTGCATGGAAGCTTCTTGTAGGAAAGCCAGAAGGAAAACGCCCAGTTGGTAGACCAAGAATGAGGTGGGATAACAACATTAACTATGATTTGAAGGAAGTAGATTATACAGGGAATGATTGGAAAGCATTAGCTCAGGATAGGGATGTATGGAGAGCTTATGTCCGCGCGGCCATGAACCTTCGGGTTCGATAGTGCCAGTGAGTAAGTGAGTAAGTAAGATTTTTGAGTAAACTGTTTCATTTTTTCGTTAAATAGTCGTAACAAATACCACTCGCGATTTCCAAATCCTCTAGATATATTCACGAGTCACTGTGAATTTATCGACAATGTGGCAATCGCTCGTGGCATTCCTTCTTGTAAACGTTTTTAAAATCCCCGTTTCTCTCATAATTCAGCCACAAGTTTACAATGTACTATCAGGAACGGTTTCGATGAGAAAAGATTCACAACCATACCAAATACGTTATATATTATAAAATATGCGAAAATTTACTTAATTCAGTATGTTCTATATGTTTGAAAACCTAATTTACTAAGTAAGGTATGTCAAGCCAGTTGTGTTTTATTGTATTGGAAGCTACGGTACTCGACAGCACTGACAAAGTTAGTGAATAGTACACAGGGAACTCAATATTTGACCTACATTCAGTAGGTAGAACGCTGCACCCTGAGACTGACCTGTTTATCATAAAGTTGGTGATTGTTAAATGTGTCAAACTAAAAATAGAACATTATGTACTACTTAATTAAATACTACGACATTAAAATTATTATATATAAATGGATTGCGCACAAATGTGCAAAGGTGATAACACAGTTCACACAGATCCTTTTTCAATCACTAACACTTTAGCTTTGTCTTGCGTAATCTCTAATTATTTTTGTTCCTTTTTTTACGTGTTTCGATATGATATCTTTCGCATTTCTGTTCACATTCTTCGCATATGCATGATGTCTTCGGTTCATGGAATGTTCTATCTTTACACATTAAGTGGTGGAATCCATGCACGCTTTATCTTGTGATGACGCGTCGTATCTGGAAATTTACTTCTGTCCAGTTCCTGTCTATCATCGCTCCGGTGCTGAAGAATTACGGCCATACTTCCTCTCTTTCCTGCGTAGTCTTTGTAGCACATTTCCGAGGGTTCCGTGGTTGATAGTAGGTATGCGTTTTCAAGTCTTCGATAAGGAAAGTCTCCCTTGCCAGTAGGTACACCAGCCGGCTTCTTGTCGTTTTTGATATTCCTATTGCTCATTTTATGTATGTAGCTTTCACTTTTTCCAGCGTGTTCAGATTAGCTTCTGTAATATGTGGCCATACGATTTCTATCCCGTTATTATTAGGAGTATATATGCATTGAATAGTTTCATCGCTGATTCCAGGCTTAGAGCTTGTATATTGCGTATATCATTTATTGCCATTAATGCTTGGGTTGACCTTTCTGCTAAGTGTTTTGTGAAGCTCTTTCCACTGGGTTGTAAAAGTGATGCCTAGATATTTAAACTCCTTTACTATTTTGATGTTATCTTTGTCCAGTTTTATTTCTGTTGTGGCAGGGATCTTTCCTCCGTTTCTGAACACCATTATTTCTGTTTTTCCCCTTTTTTATATAGAATCTGTGGGTTTTTGACCATTCTGCTGTACTTGTTATGGCGTTCTGAAGTTTGCTTATATTCGTTTACCCGATTACGATGTCGTCTGCGTATGCATATACGAAAATTTGTTCTCCTAGGTCTTCTATTTTCCTTACCAGTTCTTCGGCTGCCATTATAAATAGCAGTGGGCTCAATGGGTCTCCCTGCAGTACCCCAATTTTCTGCAGTTTAGTTTTTGATTTGAGAGGACATCTGATATAACTATGCTATTTTCTTTCATTATTGACGTAACGATTTGAGTCCACGCGTTCTCCTTTCCTAAGATACTTTCTAACTTACTTATTATTAATCCTCTGTCCATTAGATCGAAGGCTTTCGTAAAATCTACGAAGACAGTGAAAAACTTCTGTTTTCTATCGAGTGCGTCCTCTATGTTTTGAAGGAGGAGTTCCACTGCCGTATGAGTTGATCTCTCTTTCCTGAATCCAAATTGCGCATCAGTGAGCTTTTCTTCGATTTTTCCCCTTACTATAATTTGTTATAATTTTTGTTAGGTTCTTGAAGGGAACGTTTTCGAGAGCGATGCCCCTGTATTTGTTAGGGTCTTTTGGATCCCCCTTTCCTTTGTATATAACTTTTATTGTCGAGTTTCTTCATTGTTTTGGAATTCTTCCTAGTTCTATATATTTGTTGTATAGTTTTGTCCGTATGGGGTTCAGTGTGTCAATTGTGTTTTTGAGGTGTTCATTATATATCATCTGGGCCAGATGTTTTTCTATTCTGGCTTTGGTTTATCGTTTTTCTTATTTCTTCAGGGTTGATAGGCGTCCATTCTGTGTGCCTTGTGTTTGGTTTTGATTTCTTGTTCCTTGTTTAGTATGTTGGTGAAATGTTGTTCCAATTCTTTCATTTGTATGGCTTGTTTCTTGTTGTTTTCTTGGTCGAATAGCGATGTATGGATGTTTAAGAGCTTTCTCAGCCATCTCTTTAATGTTTTGTTCGCTATGGGCTTTCTTCTTTTTTTTTGTCAGTCTTAGTGTCGTCTTTCCTTTGCGTAATCTTCATTTAGTGCAATGTTTCCAGGTTGTTTTTTATTTGTTGTAACTTACTTATCACTCGTTTTCTTTTGTTGTAGCATTCCTTGTCATACCATTCTTTTGATATCTTCATGTTTGAGTTTACCAGCATCGTGGCTCCTATGATAACCTGTTTTATTATTGCGGTAGCTTCCTCTAGATTCCCTCGTTCTATAGCTGTTTCTGCTTATTTTAGTTCCTTCTGGCTTCCTTTGATCTTCTCGTTGTCGATTTTGCTTGATATCTTCAGTGGTGTTACTTTTTGGATTTTAAGGTTTGGTGTAGCTATGTTAATTTTCATTGGTAGGTGTTTTCGGATGGGTGTTGCTGTGTATGTCCAGAGGGGGGTTATTTTTCCCTTTGCGTATCCTATTATCAGTACTAGGTCGATGGTGCTTTTACAGTTGTGGAATATGTACGTGGGAATTTTGCTGTCATTTAGGAGTGTGAATCCTTCTTCTTGTAGTTGTCTATATCTGTGCGGCAGTTCAAGTCGCCTGCTATCATTATAGGATTTTCGCTTTTATTTTGTAATATTAGTTGGTGAAGTTCTTCTATGATGTCCATTGTGTTGTAATGTGGCGGGTAGTAGGCTGCAATGAGCACGAGATACTTAATTTCTACTAGGAGTGCATTCTCCATCCTTGTTGTTGCTATTATTGGTGTCATACACGGTTTCATGACTATAAATATGCCTCCGGATGGCCTTTCTAGTTCACCTTTCCTTGCTAAAATGTGTTTGCTGTAGACGTGGTGATGATGCCATTCTTCTATCAGATAGGTTTCCGTTAAGATCACGAGGTGAAATCTTGTAAAAAAATATGTTTGTGCCATGGCCATTGCATTTTTTATTCCTTCGGCGTTCCATAGCAAGCCTATATATGTTTTTTCTTCATTCGAGTGATGTTGTTTCTTGCGGCCGTCTTCGAAATCGAAATCTCCTGACCACTATATCCTTGGACCAAACGTCTGATTATTCTATTTTTTCAGTATTATCATTATCATATGACAAATGTAAAATCCCATAAGAACAGTATAAAAACTTATTTATGCCAATATACAATATACTAATAATTCTAAATACACAAATTAGAAATCAATAGCATTAATTGCGTTATTTGTAGAACCCTGGGCTTGGTGATATGACAGGTGTAGTGGCAGGGGGAATTGGTAGAATTAAAATTTATTTGTTTATTGATTTGGACTACACAATAAGCTGTTATAAAGTGAGTAACTGTTACGCAAAGGGTTGACAGTAACAGGGACTTAAACCTAGCGAAGTGAAACGAATGCTTTTTATAAAATAGGTTTGCATTTAGAAAAGTGTAAATCTAATTTATGTTCGAAAATAATCAGATTTGCTAAACTTTCAATTTTCAAACTTAGTGAAGTGGAATTAATAATATTATAATTTTAATAGCAGCCAAATGATCATTAAGATTAATATAAGATTTCACATTTTGTGCTTTGTATATTGGTTTAATGATTTTGACCTCTTGGTGCATAGTTCGATATGGTAGCGTTCACATGTTTTGTTACACGATTGGTTGTTTCGTGGTATGTTGTGGTCGTGCAGATGATATGATGAAGCCCATGGACTGCCGGCGTTGTTCTTACGTGTTGCAATTCTAAGTTTTCTGTTGTCCATTCTCGGTCTATCATTGCTCTGTGCCGTAGAATTCTGTTGGAATTTCTTCTTTTTTTTCCAAAGTTTTGTCAAAATTTGGTCCAAAGCTTTTGTACTAGGCAAGATCAATTTTGTTCTTAGGTCTTCAATGAGAAATGTATCCTTTGTTAGCAAATATACAAGTCTCGAACGCGTGTTTTTAAGTTACTTTTAGTTTTATAGTGTTTCCAGGTCAGTCATTGTTAGATGTTCTCCGATTATTTCTATCCCGTAAGTTAGCGTTGGGACTATTTTGGTTTCGAATAGTGCCATTGCCGTTTTTAGGCTCAGAGATGTGATATTTTTTATATCGTGCATTGCTCTCACTGCTTGTGTTGATCTTTTTGTGATGTGGTTTATGTAGTATTTGCAGTGGGTTGTAATTTCATGCCAAGATATTTGTAGTCGGATACAATTTTGAATGTTCTGTTATGTACGATGATTTGTGCTGTTTCCGGTATTCTTCCACCGTTTCTGAAAATCATGATTTCGGTCTTTTCTACATTTATTTCAAATTTATGTTCATTGCACCATTCCACCATGATGTTTATTGTTCTTTGTAATTTTGTAAGAATTTTGACCCTGTTACTATGTCGTCCGCATATGCGTAAGAGTTTATTCCCTCCCTTTGTGTTATTTTTATTATTTCTTCTGCTGCCAAGATAATAGGGAGCTTAGAGGGTCCCCTTGTAGAACCCCATTCGTTTGAAGTATCGGTTGTGAGATTGAGCGGTTGTCAGATATTTTTATTTCATTCCATGTTAACATAGATTTTATTGGTTTTGGTCCAGACATTGTATTTACCTAGAATTTCCTCAAGTTTTTTTCTTCACGAGGTCTCTGTCTATGTAGGCGAAAGCTTTGGCGAAGTCTATAAATACCGTATAGAACCTCTCTCGTTTGTCCAAGGCATCCCATATATTATTTAGTAGCGATTCTACTGCCATTATTGTTGGTTTTCCTTTTCTGAAACCTAGTTGATTTTCGGAGAGCTGTTTTTCTATTATGTTATTTGTTATTATTCTTGTAAATATCTTGAGGGGGTATTTTCCAATGTTATTTATTTATATTTACCTGAGTCAGTGTGGTCTCCTGATCCTTTGTACACATTTTATTATTGATTGCATCCATTGTTCCGGTATGGATGCTGCCTCTAGACATTTATTATATAGTTTTGTCCACACTGGTAACAATACTTGAGCTGAGTCCTTGATATACTCATTATAGAGCCTATTGGGCCTGCGGCTTTTTTATTTTTGGTGTTATATATGGCATTCTAGATCTCTTCTATTGTTAGTGGTGTCCAGGTTGGAGTTCCTCTGGATCATAGTCTGGTATATGTATTATCCTTCTATTGTTGAGTATATTACATAATATGATGAAAGTTAAAAATTAAATTGTACCTGATGGTAGGTGCCGTCGTCCTCAACTTTGTTAATATATTGTATATAAAATTAACTGGAGCGCTTTCGGAAGTTATCTTCCATCTTCTGCAGGTTGAGCTTCCGCTACTCGTTGTTGTTGTGTACGGTGATGTATACTCCAAGTGTTTGTAGCAGTAACTGACTTGTTTTTTACGATGGACAAAGACGATTATATTGAAAAAACGAAACAATTCATAGATGAAATTAAATTCAAGAAAATCGACAAAGATCCAACAGCTAAATTTAACATAAAATTAAAAGAACTAACAAAAACATGTTCAATAATTATACCGAACAATGAATTTAATAAGTATACAAATAAGTTCATAAACAACAATCCAACGGTACCGATAATGAAAGCTTTATATAAAATACACAAAATCAATAACCCAATGCGGCCAGTAGTAAACTGCATTAACACCCCCAACTACAAAATTTCCAAATTAATTGCACAAAAACTTAAAAAAAAGACATGACATTAGAAGATAAATGCACAATAGAAAGCACATATGATTTAGGAGATAAACTTAAAAATATAGAAATAAACAAGATTACGAAAATGACGTCATTTGACATAAAGAATCTACACACTAACATTCCAATAAATGAAACTTTAAGTATAATAAAACATAAACTAGATAACAGCAACTTAAATACAGAATACATAAATCAACTATACACAGTCACAAATACTATAATGAAGCAAAATTAATACCAAATTCAATAACCAAATATATGAACAAGATGATGGAATCCCGATGGGATCTCCCACATCAGGTATAATAGCAGAAATATTTATACAAGATTTGGAAAACAAATACTATGAAACTTTAATAAATAAATTCAATATAAAGCTAATTACAAGATATGTGGACGTCATGATTATTTATGAAATTCCGAAAGCGCTCCAGTTAATTTTATATACAATATATTAACAAAGTTGAGGACGACGGCAGCTACCAACAGGTACAATTTAATATTTAACTTTATCATATAACTTCACCTCAACGGAATTTGATATGAATTTTACTAGTATTGATATTACAGACGTGTGTCTCCCACTGTTCCATACTTATGTACTGTGTTAGGTTTTGTTTCCTTGGTTTTTAGTGTGATGTATGGATCTTTATTTGCTTCTCCCGCGATTTGTCTACCTTCTGCTTCCAAATATTGACTTTTCTTGTCCTTGATTATCTTCATATAATGTTTTCGTTTTTCAGAATATGTTCTGAGAGTCGTCTTGTCTGCGTTCTTTTTTAGGCGATGTAGTGTTTCTAGTAGTTCTTTTCGTTGTATGTAACAATCCTTGTCGAATCATTTTCTGTTCTTCTGTGTTTCTTCGGTTCTGCTGCTTATCTTATTATTTCTCCTAAAGTTTGTGTAGCTTTTTCCAAGTCTTCGTTTTCTATTTTCCTTTCTATGTCTCCTATCGTAACTACCTTTTCTTCAACTTTATTGACATTGATGATTCGCGAGAGATTTTCTGTTTCTTTTCCTTGTTGTTCTATTCCCTTCTAATTTTATGTTTATTTCCATGGGAATATGTTTTCTTATAGGTGCATAGTTTGCTATCACAATGGTGTTATACTGCCCTGTATATTTCCTTTTATTAGGACGATATATGTTGTACTTTGTCCGTTGTGTGATGTATATATGTTGGAGTCGTTGAGTCATGTAGTGGCATAAATCCATCTTCTTGCAGTTTCTCCATGATTATTTTAGATTTATATGATTGTATGTCTAATCTGCAGTTGAAGTCTCCTGCGATGGTTATTGGTTTCTTTTGATTGCTCTGTGCGATCATTTGGGTTAACTCGTCCATTATGCTAATCGCTGTTTTGTTTGGTTGAAAGTATGCTGCAATTATTGTACAGTTTTTTGTTTCCGTCAGAACAGAGTGTTCTAGTTGTCTTGTTGCCTTTATTGGTGTTTGCTCTGATCTCGTGAGGATAGATACTCCTCCTGATAGTCTTCCTTTTTTCCTTGTGTAGCTTTGAGGTATGTTACTGTTGAATTCAGGGTGTTCCCAGTCTTTGGTTAGGAAACTTTCTGTTAGTATTGCTGTATCGTATCCCCAAAGAAATATTGTGGTGTCAGATTCATAGCATTCTCCAGGCCATCTATGTTCCATAGCATAATTGTGAGGTTTTCAGTTTTTTCTTCCTTTTGTTGTTTTTCTGGTTTATGTTGGCTTTTTCATTCAAGTGTAGCTCCCTCATTACCTCGAAAAACCCTACGGAATGTAAATCTTCTGATAATTACTCCTATTGGCCAAAATCCTTCGGTTTTTGTCTCTTCTAGCTTGAGGAATGGGATGCATACTTTGAAAGACTTTGTGTCATTTTTGTTGTTAATTCTTCACATCTAATGTTGTCTATAATTCCCTTCTTTGGGGGAACGCCGTAGCGTAGTAGTGGTTAAGGCACTGAGCTACAAGTCGGAAGGTCGAGGGTTCAAGTCCCGGTGGGGTCAGGATTTTTAAACTGATCAAACATTCTGACGGCACTATGGCCCTGGGGTCGACTCATCCTCTAACTGAAATGAGTACCAGACGCTTGTTCTGGGGTAAAGGCGGCCGTCACGCAGGGCTGACAACCCGGCTGACATCAAGTGCCGATTGTCTAGAAAAAGCGGGAGCCTTAACCTCCTACTACCCCAAAGGCCTCCTGAGGCCTGTAGTGGGACTACTTTACTTACTTTTTTAATTCCCTTCTTCTCCAAGCATTTCTTTATCGTCTCACCTGTTATGTCTGGTCTCAATCTTCGTACGTAGAGCCACGCCCTTTTTTCCGCTGCTTGCAGTTTTTCATTTCTTGGTCTTGCTATAGTCCTTGTATTATCTTGTCTACTTGTTCTGTACCTTACTGTCGTCCATTATTGTTTCTCTTCCGTGGTGTTGTGTCCTTCGTTTTCCCTTTCTTCCCTCTCCTCCACGTTTTTGGATATTTCATTTTTGTTTTGGTTGTTTCCTTCTGTTGACTTCTCTTGCTCTAAGTTATTGTATTTTTCTAGCGGGTTGTTTCTTTTTTCCTTAGAAATTCTATTTCATGATTTATGTTTTTGAAGTTTTGGGTTATGGTGTCCATCATACTCTTAATGTTGTGCATATTGTTCTCCGTAGAGAAATATACGAAAAGGTGTATGAACCGTAAGCGTTTCCGGATATTTACCCCCAAAAGAGGGTGGATACCTAAAATTTAAGAAAGTCCTAGATATACAAAAGCCACCCCATTACAAATTAGTAGGCCTATACCCTGTCGCATATGTAAAAAAATCTAAAAAATAGAGGTGTATACAAACTTATTTTACCAATATAAATTTTGTAATGTTATAATAAGCTAAAGGGAATACTTGAGCCAAATTCACAACTTCCTTACGAAATATTTATAAAAGGCCGTATAACTGTATTATAAAACACAGAGTGGTGCCAGTAGCTCCCTTACGAAAACAAAGTGGTGTCAGTAGCTCCGTTACAAAAACAGAGTGGGGCCAGTAGCTCCTTTACGAAACCAGAGTGGTGGCAGTAGCTCCGTTACGAAAACAGAGTGGGGCCAGTAGCTCCCTTACGAAAACAGAGTGGTGCCGGTAGCTCCGTTACAAACACAGAGTGGGGCCAGTAGCTCCTTTACGAAAACAGAGTGGTGCCAGTAGCTCCGTTACAAAAACAGAGTGGGGCCAGTAGCTCCCTTACGAAAAAGAGTGGTGCCAGTAGCTCCGTTACAAAAACAGAGTGGGGCCAGTAGCTCCTTTACGAAAACAGAGTGGGCTAGTTGATCATATTACGAGAATTCAGAGGGGCCAGTTGCTCCCATATTATTACCTAAAAGAGTGGATCAATTTATCACACGTTAATATACTAGGGAAGTATAGATTTGCTCAAATAGTCTACAAGATATTAATTCATTGTGAATATTGTGTTGTTCATAAGAGGTTAGCATCATAAACCCTTTTTAATTAATTACACAACTCATTGTTACTGATCACCGAGTTCCTTGCCCTTCATACCGGTAGAACCCAGACATAAGCCTAAGAGACCCTCATGCCTACTAAAGCCTGCTGCATGTAAAAGCGACCTGTCTCTTGATGACGTGTTTGAATTAACTATAAGTATACAATGCCCTATTTATTTCTAATTTTGAAAATGCGATTATGCAATCCTCGGAAATTAATCTGTTCTTTTGCTTTTTTGCGATATGGAAGGTGGCTGCGTCGAGTTATATGTTACAATTTGTGTTATCAGCTCTTTGTAAGTAAAAATGAACAACTTTGGAAAACCTTCAGCTCTTCCCTTTTCTCAGTTCATGACATTTTGATCGCATTCCGAAGGCGAATATGACGCTTTATAGAAGCGGCTTGCAAACAAGCATATCTTAGTTTCTATGAGGTCGTACGCACACACAAATTGTAACTTGTCGATATTCTATTGTCGTAGGCAATGATTTTTGGAAGCATTGGGGATTATTTAGAAAACGTTGATGTGAGGAATTCATCTTGTTTTTTTTTTCACCAAAATAAAACAACGAATTACATTTACGCATTCTTCAATTTCCATTAGGCGTTGGGCCCTGTATCCTGATCCAATATAATACTCTCCTTGGGAAACTCATTTACAATCCCATGTCTACTACTTTACTGTACGGTATAAAATAGTTTCCCTTACTTATTAAATTATATTTTTTTCACGATAGTGCGTTTTGTCATACTTACAGCAATGGCGAATATGGTTGAAAGTTCAACTTCCTACATTCCAGGGTTGCCAACCTAAATAACTGTACTGTAATATTACATATTACAAATCACGTGTGGAAAGTAAAACCATTGCCCTCTATGTATATTAAGTACTATATATATATATATATATATATATATTCAAAAGTTAGTGTTAATATATATTATATGAAACAAATCACTGCATCTTAAATGAATTGAACTTTATTCGAAACAATATAAAACAATAAATACGTACTTGCCGCCATTTTATCACTAAATTGGTCTCATGACCTCCTGTTGTTTCAACTAATAAACATTGCCCACATTGTTAACGTTAGTCAGTTGTTTATAATGAACGCAAATATTTCCAACAAAGATATTATTTTACTATTATTTATTATTTTTAAAACACCATCGCGCAAAAAATAATGTACAACGCATGTTTGTGAAGTGTTTTACAGAGTCTCGGATATTAAAAACCTCTCTATCGCTTGGTTTTTAAACATTTTCATACATTAAAAGCCACTTCCCAACCTCGTATCGTAATATACTGTAACCTTGATTAGATGGAGGTAAATAATACAGGTTTTAGTTAACTGAAGCTAAGAATCTTTTGAGACATAGGCCTATAGTGATTAAACTTATATCAAGTAGATACTTAAAGTTGAAAAGGAACTCACATATCATAATTCCAATCACGAAGAGACATAGCAAAGTAATTGGCCCATTTGCCATTTTTTCTTAACAACAGAATACTCTTCAAAGCTGTAAAAGGAACTTCAAACTTTACTCCTCAGTATCGGGTCGCTAAGAGACTTCCTTTACTGCCCTTCGTCTGAACACTGAACATATGCAGTAACGACATAGCTATTTATATGTAGTGCTTACGTAATTATAGTATGGAACTATATAGAACAGATAGGGTTTCCAGAACTTAATCTCCCTTAGGAAACATGTTTCTGAACAGCAATTATTAGATAATGAAATTCGGTGTCACGAAGCGGAGCTATCAATGATAACAGTTTGGAAACGGGGACGAAAGCGCACGAAACCGATAATTTAGCTCCCTTTGTTAATATTGCATAAGGCCACAAAATTATTTCTATTATTTAAGGCATATTTCGTTTTGAAAGCTCCCTAAATTAGAACTATAATTATTTAAAATTATTTAAATATTATTTTATATACAGCCAGTCACAAGGAAGCTGAGTAAACGAATTGGTTTCCTCCTCAAGTAGAATTTGTGATGCGACCTTACTGGTTTTACAGTATGTATGTTGTTTTTATTAATTCAATATTATTTATATCGAGTCGCGTTGTGAATGAACGGAAATTAAGGCAGCTAGAGAAAATTTCAAATATTTGGTTCAAAGTTAAACTCGGCTCCTAAATGTACGAGTTTGCTGGTTTATGGGTTATGCCTTTCTCTCGACTATTTAACTCATGCCCCAAATGACAGTCAATCACCAATCACATTTCACTAAATTTTGTTTTACAACCAATCATAGTCGTGTTAAACCTTGATAATTATCGAATGTTGATTACCAAAAGAAAGAAAGTTCCTGCTTTTTAATATTCTGAACAGGTCAGAGCATTATTTTGCAGTGACTGACACTCTAACAAATACGTTGAATATAGCAAATGATGAACAGATTCCTTCGACCTACACATTTGATAATTGCGTGCTTAATAATAGTGTTTTTTAAAATCTGTTTTTACTGAGTTCTTCCCGAAATAATAATTAATAACCGATAATATTGATTATAATATACAGTTAGATATGTTTCATTTTTTCTCCACTAGGGTTCATTCTTAAGACATTGCGATCCCGGCAATAAATAACACTGAGCAACAAAAAATAAACTTTTTTTTTTGTCTCAGGAAGAAAAATATGTGATTCTGATAGTATTTTTTCTCCTGAATTCAAATATGATATCGGGTTTTCTCCATCACGAAAGGTTTCCAGAGACAGGCATTTATAATTTCAAAAACTTTAATATTTTCTACATTCGTAACTACACAATATTCGAACATTCGGACTCACCTATAAAGTAAGAAATGACGATTTTCTGATATATTTCGCTTGTGGAGCATCCCTCTTGATTTTCCAACAATAATCGGCCAGCAAATTAGGGATTCCATTTGCCTTGATATCTCTTTTCCATAGCTGAAATCTCCTGATGAAAGTGTTCCCCGTGCTCATCGCTCACTGCGCCAATATTTTCCGGGAAGAAATCTAAGTTTATTAAAAAAAAATAATTATTTAAATCCATTAAATGAAATTGAAATTAAAAAAAAAACTGTGGGTGATGGAGAAATTCCGAATACACATTTTAAAACACGATAAAAAACTGCATTAAGTACAACTATTGGTACTCATGAGAAAAAAATCATGTTGACCAATGTAATATGTTCAAGTTGGCAGTAATGAACAAATTAAATATAACCACATAGTTCTCGTTTGGTTTCACACATCGCAGTTTCTGCCGTTTGCAGTAAATATATAGAGAAGTACAATAACTATACGTAAATAAATATTTGTGAGTAAACAGCTTATTTTATTCGTTAAATAGTCCTAACAAATGCTACTCTTGATTTCCAAATCCTCTAGATAAAATGGAAATCACTCGTGGTATTACTTATGATAATTAACTTGTTAAACCTTTCTTCAAGAAAAAAAATATTGCGGTAGCTAATATTTTTTACTACATTTTTATTTTGTTTTTTGCCTTTGATCACAACGCTACTGCAATATTGATAGACTATTTACGCTATAGTAGCAGATAATCCGGTTAGTAAGCTTTATGCATTGTTTTCCTAGTGTTCATTCATTGAATGTCCACTCCTGTGGTCTCGAGGTAGTGTGCTGCCTTGTCACGCAGCGGGCCCGGGTTCGATCCCCGGTCGGGGCAGGATGAGGTTTTTATTGGGGTTTTTCCTCACCTGTAAGACAAATGTCAGGAAAACTTTAAGGCTCAAACGGTCCCCGAAATCATAAGGTCATCCATCATCATCATCACCCTTATCATCATCATCATCATCATCATCGTCGTCATCGTCCTTCACCGGTGTGGAAAGCAACGGAAAGCTACCACACCTACAATTCTCTAGTAAAGCTGCAAGCATAGCTTGAAAATGCTATGATTGCAGTGAAGGACCTGCCCTCGGGCAGAATTACTATGGATGAATGGATTCATTGAATATTGATTTTCAATTAAATATATAAAGATGATTAAGGATGAAATGGATCATAGTAATGAAAATCCAACATACTACTTGCTTCAACAATAAAACACGAGAAAACCTCAGTAAGATTGTCGTCTTGAATACGATTCCAAATTCTATAATATGAGCTAATTATTATGTTTAATGCTGGATCATTGACAATATTTCCACTAAAATTTCATTTTCGGTTAACTAACGGTCATAATAGTCAGATTTTCTATTTAATGATCTCAATGGGTCTATCAGTTCTCTTATCTAATTCTTACATATCTAACAACACTTGTCGACAAAGTTTTCTGCACAAGAAATCTGATTAGTGAATCTAGTGTGGTTTTCATACTAAATTCATATATGTAATCAGAATTTTCCATCAAGCACAGTTTTTTTTTCTGACAGCTACGTTTTAAAAATTTGTTTTAGCATTCTCTTTGACCTGTCATAGGACTTTTACCTTATATGTAGCGATTTTATTCAAGCTGTATTTAAGGGCTGTCTCTGATGAGCACGGTGAGCGTTTTCATCAGCAAATTTCCACAATGGAAAAGACATACCAAGGCAAGGAATTCTAATATGCTGGCTGACTACTATTGGACCAAGAATAGAGATGTTCCAGATGCAAAATATGCCTCAAAATCACTATCTACCCTTTCTAGGTAAGTCAGAATGAGTTAGAGTTAGGTGGATTTTATTAAAAATTATAAAAAATATAAATGAATATCACAAAAAACTATTGCCTGATAGGAAAAAACTGAAATGATATGTAAAATCAGGATGAAAAATGCTTCTAAAATCTCATATTTTTATTCTTGTCAAAAAATAAGATCATTTTTGTCGACCGGTGAAATCCTTGAAAAAATACAAACGAACAAACAATCATTATGGTCGCTAAAATTATTTTTAAATCTCACCTTACAGGAAACATCCATTCCAAATGGTTCGATTTCACTAAATTTACAGAGAATGCCTTTTTCATAATATTTATCTACAATGTTTGAATAAAATAAAGGGAAAAATGCATATTATGTTAGAGCGATTTATAAATGTTTACTTCAAGTTAACCTCCACTTCTGAATGGTTGTATTTTGCTGGATAATGAACTCGAACTTACATTTTTAATTGATTCCTGTATACTGAGTTTGCTTGCGAAAAATAAAAACTAACAAATTGCGGCCGCTAGAGCGTTAATACACACACACAATATATATATATATATATATATATATATATATATATTATGGCATGATAAGAAAAATAAATGCCTGGATGGGATTCGAACCCGGAACTCTGAGTCTGTACATCAGCGTGTTATCCATTACACCACCAATACAAACACTTATTTTTCTTATACTCTCCATTATTACTAGATGTAGCGAGAACTCGGTCTTCACTGTCATCTAGTAGCTGACTATAACGTAAGCAAATTAAAGAGAATATTTTTACTTTATAGCAGTGACGTTTTATCGATGTTATAATTAAATGTTTAACATTGAGCAATGCAAGCTTAATATGGCATGATAAGAAAAATAAATGTCTGGACGGGATTCGAACCCGGAACTCTGAGTCTGTACCTCAGCGTGTTATCCATTACACCACCAGGCGAATCCAATTCGAAATCTTTTCTTAAATAAATGTTTGAATTGGATTCGTCTGGTGGTGTAATGGATAACACACTGAGGTACAGACTCAGAGTTCCCCGGGTTCGAATCCCGTCCAGGCATTTATTTTCTTATCATGCCATATTATGCTTGCATTGCTCAATGTTAAACATTTAATCATAACATATATATATATATATATATATATATATATATATATATATATATATATCATCGGTTGATTAATGTCTTTGACATCGTCCGATTCCTAATAGCCACTTTTGTCGGTCCATCCAATCTGTTGGTTGTAGATGTTTCTCCTTCACGTATAAACATATTCCCTGACTCCAGGAGGTTTTAGGTCTTCCTCTGCCTCGTACTGCCTCAGATTTCCATTCAAAACAGATTTTGGTAGTCGATCCTCTTCCATTCGCTGAACATGTCCGTACCATCTTAATTGCTGAGTTTTAATATAATGTAAAATAGTGTCTTCAATCTTCATTTTGTTCCTTACACCTGAGTTCCTAATTTTTTCTCTTCTTGAAATTCTTGCCATTTCCGTTGCCAAAAGATACTTATTTGTTTTTGTTGTTAATGGCCAAAGTTCTGCTCCATAAGTAATGGCGTTTTTAACAATTGTATGATATATATTCATTTTAATTTTATTACTTATATTTTTATCCCACAATATTCCATTGAGGCAAGCAATTGCAAATTTTCCTTTATTATTTATATTTCTTATTTCCTCTTCGTAACTCCCATTTTTATTTATTTTAATTCCTAAATATGTGATATCACTACAACATTTTATTGTTTCTCCAGACTCCTAAATTAAATGATGTTCTTGTTCACCAATTGATAAATATTTTGTTTTTTTCGTGTTCAACTTTAATCCCCATTATTCATATTCTTCTATTAATTTTCTGGTCATATATTCTAAAACTTCATAATCTTGTGCAATTTACAAATATATATATACGTTATATTGTAGATTTTCGCCGATATAAGTATGATTAATAATGGTTTCTTGGGTTCTCCGCATCAAAATGTTAAAGACCGGTCTCTGACCACTGGTTCCAACGTTTCGAAATTATCACACATGCCAATATTTTAAAGAATGCGTCACAATATAAACCACCAGTAGTGGCCAGAGGCCAACCTAAAAATCTTTGACGCGGAAAATTTAAGAATACTTTCACTCGCTACCTTACCGAAGCGTGCCCTAAGCTTCAAACCAAACTATCTATTTCGTAAATATTATTTCTGGGACGATACATTTCAACTGCAGTAAGAAATAAAATAAAACAATAGCACCTTCATCAACTTTCCATTACAATTTTCTCTAACAAATTAATTACACTGGGGAACAGTGATTTTGGTGCCTTAATGTTTTCACCTATTTATGGGTATATTTGGGTCACTGATTCCAAAGATGATTTCAGTTTCGTCCTATCAGCTCTAGTTTTTGAGATAGAGTTTATTCAAATTATATACCAGTTCAAAAATACTGGTCCACATATACAACTATATTACTCGCATACAATTAAATACAAAAGAACAAATACTTTCTTTTTCATGAAACAACTGTATCTATATAACTACCATAATTTATTTACACATTAGTCTCGTTAGAATCATTAATTTTCCTCCATCAGGTCGCAGAATCCCCGTTTCTGTGATTTCCTCCGATGCAATGATCTTGGACATTCTCGGTGGATGCTCCAACAGTAGTCCGCCATCATATGTATATCCCACCGTCCACGATACCTTTCTTCCATTGTACTTAATTCCTGGTGAAAACGCTCACCCTGTTCCTCACTTACATCTCCAAGATTGTCTGGAAATCGATCCAAATGACTGTGTAGGTAGTGTAATTTGATGCTCATGTTACAACCTAGTGCACAAAAAGCAGTGAGCATATTCTCCACTAGTTCATCACTATTAGGAGACTTATAGTTTCCAAGGAAATTCTTCACTACCATACAGAACGAAGACCATGCGGCTGCTTCAGTATCATTCATTGAGTCTTGAAATTGATGGTCATTAATAAGTTGGCGGATTTGTGGTCCATCCAATATACCTGCTTTTATTTTTTCCTTACTCAGTGCAGGAAATTTTGTACATATGTAGCCAAAACATGTTCCATCTCTATTCAACGCCTTGATGAACTGTTTCATTAAACCAAGTTTAATATGCAGTGGTGGCAAGATGATGTTGTTTCTGTCAACCAAAGGTTCTGCAACGATGTTTTTTTCTCCAACGGTCATGCTTTCTCTAAGAGGCCAATGCCTTCTCACCCAATGTTGATCTTTGGCTCTAGAGTCCCATAAACATATAAAGCATGGGTATTTGGTGTACCCACCTTGTTGTCCTAGAAGAAAATTCACCATCTTGAGATCGACACACATTACCCATTGGTGATCACGGTAAGAGATCTTCTCTAGCACTGTAGCTATTGTATGTTGATTTTCACGCATAGAAACTGAGTGACCAATTGGGATTGACCTGTATATGTTCCCATTATGCAAAAGAACACATTTTAGGCTGCGTTTGGAGCTATCTATAAATAACCGCCATTCACTTGGTGTGTATTTTCTTACACCCAGCTTCATTAACAGTCCTTCAACATTCATACAAAAAACAAATTGATTTTCTACTGTGAAGAATGGCAGGAAGTCTGTTTCTCTTTTGCGATAGACTGTGACCTTTGTTCCCGGTAACAGACATTGTTTCTCTGCCAGCCTGGAAGCTAACAACTCAGATGACTTCTTTGGAAGACTTAGATCCCTTATGAGGTCGTTCAGTTCCGCTTGACTAAAACCGGATGAACTGATGAAGGTCCTGGGAAATCGCTGTCATTTCCCTCAGAATAGCTTTCAGTTGAATCATCCTCTTCTTCTGGTGACTCTGGAAGACTGGTAAAAATTGGAACAGGTATCTCCTCTGAATGTGGAACAGGGCGTCTTGCGGAGCGTAGATTGGGATATACCCATCTATTCCGGTTTTTGCTATTGATGCCCTTTACATTGACTGAACAAAAATAGCAGTCATCACTATGGTTAATTTGTTCTCGCCAGATCATTGGTTCCCCAAATTTCAAGCATTTCCGTTTCCCATTTGTCCATTGTCGTAGATGCTCTGTGCACGTTTTACATACAATGTGAGGTGCCCAAGGCTTATCTTGATCTCCCAGTTGTACTTTGAAATAGGCCAAATAAGCTCTTCTTACAAAGTCAGTTATAGGTTTTCTTTGTTGAGTGAATGTGTACTCCCCACAGATGAAACAAAACACATCAGGATTATTCACACATTTTCTTCGTGTTGAAGCCATGTCAGTCTAGAAAAAGGATAAACAATTGTCAAATTAGTAAAATTACATATGCAAACGGCAACAACAACATGAATATAACTTGGATTAAATCAATTAGTATTATGCAAACAATCGATTTACAATGGTGGTACATAAGAGCAGTATCATCAATATCTTGCAAACTAGAGCTGCTGCAACAAAATGGATGACATTTTTGGAATCAGCAGTGCCGAAATACCCAGAATCAGGTGAAAAATTTCAGGCACCAAGAAAAAAATATTTTTTTGTTCCCCAGTGTTATCTGTCTTGTAAAATGGGTGGTCGTAAATTGTTTACGGCTAGACCAGAACGATATTGTGCATTCACTAAAGTTATGACAGATTAAGTGGGGTATTCAACAAGAACATTATTTCCTTCGTCCATTTTTTTTATTTTGTTGGTTCATGTGTCTGTGATATTCATCACTGCTGTTTCCTGCCTTGGTCGTTACCTCCCCTATAGTTTTCAGGTACATGAAAAGCCTCATAATACTATCAATATGTATTATCAATGATATTACTAAGTTCTTAGAACATTTTTGGACCGAAGGAGATGGACAGGCGAATGGGGAAGACTGCTAAACAGTGAGCTACGTGATCTTTATAGGAAACCAGATATAATAAGAACAGTTAAGTTTCTTAGATGGCGATAGGCAGGACACGTGGCACGAGTGGGGAATGAAAGAGATGCATGGAAGCTTCTTGTAGGTAAACCAGAGGCAAAACGCCCAGTTTGTAAACCGAGAATAAGGTTGGAGAAAAACATAAACTATGATCTGAGAAAAGAAGATTATGCACGGTTGATTGGAAAACATCTCAAGATACGGATCTATGGAGAGCTTACGTCCGCGCGGCCATTAACCTACTGGTTTGATAGTGCCAGTGAGTTGTTAGTTAATATAATTTACAGCCAAATATAATCTAGCTTTAGACCGAATATTTTCTTGCCAGATTCTCGTAACGTCTTAATTTTGACAAGGAATTAATGACACCATTAATCAAAGAATGTATTTTATTAAAATGTTCCTTTTGATTTTACATTTTCTCCATTTTAATCAAAATCTTTTCAAAACTCAAATTAAAGATATTGCGCCCTATGGAAAGTGTAGTCTTTGTTTTATTTTCTTCAGTAGTGTATTAGCTGTGGGAACTATTTTTGTTGTAAAAATTCTTGAACTGCATTTATAATATCACACTAGCTGGCCCGGCGAACTTCGTATCGCCATTAAATATATGTTACGAATTCGATGTCCTAGTTCAAGCAATTCCTCAACAATACTCTCTGTATTTATAGAGTAATGCATATTACGAAGAACTACTCGGAAAGCCCTTTCCTGTTTTAACCGATACGTGTAATATTTTGCATTATTCTCATTTAGTAATCTCACCAACGATCTGTAAGCTTCAGTAGAGGTTGGCAGGATTTTAACCTCTTCTTTATACATTTTGTATGAGAAATCTGAATCAAAAAGTTTTTGTTTTTTACACAATTTATTAGTTCTGGTACGTTAACTACACCCGGTATAAATATGGGTGATGGTTTATGTGGAAGTGGTTTTGTTGATTGAGATGAATTTATGTTGTCTGCATTCTCAGTATCATCCATAAGTGTATTATAAGGATTATATACATTTATTGATGGAATATTTGAGGAGGCTTATTGATTTCATTATACTTTCGTTATCAAGAAGTCTCTGTATAGTAATATCATCTTGTGATATATTATAGCCATCTTGTTTTTCATTTAATTGAGGCATGGAGATTGTTTCTGTAATATTAGGCATATTGTTATAACTAACTACTTACTTGCAGTTCTGTTATTCCGTTCCTTAGGATTTTTCCGTCATTTAATATAGTATTTTTTTTTTCCAGGGATTATTTTACCGTGATCAGATTGGTCTTTAATTGCTGTTACCCTTCCCTAATTTATGTAATACTAATTTTAGACTACCCACAATAATCCGCATTAGTGGAAATCTGAGAGAATTTCATTTCGACTTCTTTTCATATTTTTCATAAATATTACTGATCATCTGACTTATTTTTCTAAAAACCTGAATCTGATATATTTTCGGGCAATCTCAATATCACTTTTACATGAAATGTGTAGTAATTTAATACAACGCACTGTTCGAATTGACTTTTACAAAGGGCTTACCCAATGTAATTGTGTAAGGAATATTGATGGAATAACAGGAGAATCACCTAAACCTTGAAGTGAAGATGATGATAACTCTTGGTATAATACGTGACATATCTCCTCTCATTCCCCACACTACACATGGAGCCTGTACTCGAGCTGTTTTTCCACGCTTTATATTAGCTTGACCTGTAACGGAATTTTTCAACTCGATTTTCACTCACTTAAATATATTGGATCGACTTGAAACTTTGTAAACTTCTAAAGGACCAACGGCAATACAATAATTTCATAAATGTTTTCTAAGATCCTGGCCAGGATTATCAGGACATCAAAAAGATGAAGGCCGGTAGAATAGGTTGTGGACTTATCGATTTTTTAGTCCATCGTTGTAAGAAATTAATATTATATCCTCTGGTAGCTCAGTTGGTAGAACGGTGGACTGTAGTGGTATATAATTTCAGTAATCGATAGGTCGCTGGTTTGAATCCGGCACGGAGGATTTTTTTTAGAAGAGTATTACTTTTAGCGCATACTACAATAGTATCGAATTTAAAGATATTTACATTTTTATTTTATTCTGTAAAATATTAATGACATTATTTTATATTCGTGCCTAGACACTAAAAATATCCTAAGCAATTAAATTTTCAAGGGATTCCGATTTATGACAATCAATTAAACTAAAAATTAAAAAAATTAATAATAGTTTTAAAAAACCAAAACAACACGCTTTATTAGAAAACCAAACTAAAAAATAAAAAATAACTAATAGTTAAAAAAACTAAAACAACGCGCTTTATTAAAAAACCGAACTAAAAATTGAAAAAAAATAATTTCCAACACGCTTGGGATAAAATTAAAGTAGTCAACAAAAATCATCTGCAACACATCTAGAATAAAACTACAGTTATCTACGAAAAAATAATTTTACCATCAAAAGCGTGGTTTGCTTTTTTATGGTTTTTACGTTTTCTTCTTAGGGTCGGTTTCACCAACAGAGGTAACTGTATTACGCCAGTTTAAGCTATGTATTATATATGGGAAAACTGGAGTAATACAGTTACCTCTTTTGGTGAAACTGTCCTTTAGATACTTTACTTTTACCAATATCTGTTTATTATCAAATATATTAATATTGATATAGAACACCCCACGTTTTTGATGGTAATTTTTTTTTTGTAGATAACTCTAGTTTTATTCTAGTTGTGTTGGAGATGATTTTTTTGGTGACCACTTTAATTTATCCCAAGCGTGTTGGAAATAAAAATATTTTTTTTATTTTTTAGTTCGGTTTTCTAATAAAGCCTGTTGTTTTAGTTTTCTTAAAGTATTATTTATTAATGTTTTTGTTTCTAATTTCTGATACACAGGAGTATAACAGGAAGTATAGATGTTACAAATAAATGGAAAACATTCACTACATGCCATATCTGTTCGCATGTGTACCGCTCCTTAAAAAAAATACACTTACTTAGCTTCTAACACCTGATCAAATTCCATGCCTAAGGCTTTTGACCTTCATTGAAATTCCAAATTTAAAATACTGAATTTTGATTCTTCTTCTTCTACTTCATGAAATTCATATTAATTGCAATTTAATTAATCTTCCCATCTAGTAAATGGGCGTCCAACACTTTTTTGTCCTATTAGTTTGTACTTTAATAACAGCTGAGCATTTTTATCTCTAGGCATTCTTTTAACATATTCATACCAGGTTTTTCTAGTGTTGTCAATTCTGTTTGTTAAATTAAAAATATTTGAGTATTTCCTAATATCTTCATTGCTTCTGCTGTCCAAAATTGTCACACCTGCTACTGAACGTAAGGACTTCATTTCCTCTTTTTCTATTTTTCTTCTGTCTGAACGGTTAAGAGTCTAATTCTCACTTGCATGTGTTAAGACAGACGCTGCCATAATTTTGTAAAATTTTAATTGTGTACTCCTCAAAGTTTTATTTTTCAGCGACCGTTTTATAGGGTCAAATTTTGATTCCAATGATTTAATCTTATTATAACTTCATCACCTCAGACTTTTTTCAAGCTTACTTGAGTTCACGGTGAATACCCAATGTCACATGACTGGTGTTCTGCGCATATTACAATTTATCTTATGCAGTCCACCGTTACGGTGTGACGCTACTTTTGCATTTATCTAGCATTATAGTTTACGTACTAGCAATCGAAAATTAACAAGAAATATTACTTTTCAATATTAACGACATATTCATCTGTCTTGTGTGTGTTCTTATAACTTTAAAACATTCTGCACTCGGTTCAAAATACTTAGGGTTCGTAAGCTTATATTTGTTATTTATTTTATTTTATTTTATTTATTTTAGGATTATTTCTGTTATATACACAGGTTTCCTCAACCAAAATATACAATTTTTTTCTCCCATACTTCCCGATCTTGCGTATCTGTTTATGTCATATTTATCTTCTTCATGTTGTCTTGAATTCCCTTTATCCACTTAGGTTTTGGTGTACCACGTTTCCCTTTTCCAGAAGGTATCCTTTTCAATACTTATTTGTTTGTTTCTGTGTCCCTCCTATTCAATATATGCCCATACCATCTTAGTTTGATTTCTTCAATCTCTTGTAAGCTTATACAGTAGTATATCGTATATACAATTTTATATAAATAATATACATTTATATTCCATTACACATACATACACACATGTAAGTAATACATACCTGTTATGACTGCGATAAGCTTTCGCTTTTGCCTAATACATCAAAATATCGACTTTCATATTTGACCACGTAGTCATTTGATTGTATAGTTTACCGAGTAAATATTTTACGGTTCAACGGGCAAAATACCGTTTTTAAGTCTACAAAATTATTTGAAAAAAACATTTAGTATTAATATTTAATTGGTCTCGTGCCATAGCTGAGTACTTAGTCATCATATATTGGCGTTGAACTACGAGGGGCTGCCTACGTCATCTACCAGTGAATTTTACAAAAAACTGTGTATCCATTGGTTACAGGGAACATGCCTTGGAACAAACTTCAGGTACCTGAATTTAAACATTTATTACTAAATACTGGAACTCGCCCTTCGATACCAGCCCACCGTTCAATATCTTGGGGTGACATTTGATAAGGAGGTTAACATGGACTTCACATGTTGATAAGATAAAGAGTAAGTTTTATAAACGTTTTATGCTGATTAAGCCCATGTTGAGATCTCCCTCTTGCCTATTAAAACTAGGACTCTGCTGTACAGGGCATGTCTAAGATCATTTATTACCTATGCCTGTCCGGCATGGTTAACGTTAGCAAAGAGCAGAATAAATCAACTACAGGTGCTTCAGAATAAATGCCTAAGATTCGCGGGTCGTTACCCATTACTGACTAGGGTGGATTTCATCCATACGGATCTGGTCATTGATCGCCTCCTGGACGTGATGGTCAAGCAAGCAAAAAGTATGTATGACAGAGCACATAAAAGTGATAATAAAATTATAAGTAGCCTGGGAGCATGTAACGAAAGATTGCCAACAAAATGTAAGTTACCCAAGCACTATTTGAA
The DNA here is from genome assembly GCA_030220185.1 of Diploptera punctata. Lineage (NCBI taxonomy): Eukaryota > Metazoa > Arthropoda > Insecta > Blattodea > Blaberidae > Diploptera > Diploptera punctata. The sequence continues at coordinate 70,353 of JASPKZ010009558.1, forward strand.
GCAATAGGAGTTATATGCTCCTAGGCTGTAACCTCAGATATTTTTCTAAAATGCTAGCTACCATCACGTTCAGGAGATGAGATAAAGGTATAAATAACCGGTATCCTGACGCACCTAAGGTATGATTCTGATTGTGATTGATTGTGAAATACTGGAACCGCAACATTCCCGAGTCCAGTCTCATAAAGAATTATTCCAATTCTTGTTATGTTGGCATATTAGAAAAAATCAGAGCTGACATAGGTCAATCAAGTATATACATTTATGTTGAGACTACAAACAACTTCAGGCCGTTTCATCGCTAATCTAATTGTGAGCAAGTGGGACTCTGAAGCTGCGTCAAACGATTATTTAGATTATTGTAAACCTTTGGAGGCAACAAATACTTCAACAATTGCTAGATTCATTAATGATGGACTTAAGGTACTATAGCTAAATGGCGTAAGAGAAGGGAGGATTCTATTGATGTACACAGATGCAGCTCCATACATGTTGAAAGTGGGGAAATCGCTTACTGCATTTTATCGAAACTTAGTGCATGTTAAAGTACGGCTCATGCATTGCAACGAGTAGCAGAGAAAGTTAGACATACATTCTCAGAAGTAAATGAACAAATATCAGCATCGAAGAAGTTTTTCTTGAAATTCCCTTATCGTGTACAACGCTACAAGCAACGGATGTACTTCTGCATTTGGAGCCAGTGATAAAAAGGTTGGTGACATGGATTGAAGCTGTGATTTTCTATAGCAAACATTTCGAAGCTGCGAAGTCAGTGATGGATATATTTTGTTTTGATACTGCAGTGTCTATGAGTGAAACTTTGTCAGTATTCAGCAGTTATAAAATGCTTAGTTCAGTTTCATACATCGCACGTCACTTCAGCTGGCTTCCCGACAGCATCAAGAAACAGGAAATTTCAAGTATTCCTCTCCAAGAAGCCCTGGGAATAATGGAAGTAGCTGCTCGGAAGGTCAGTGTTGCACCAGGTGAGGATGGCGGTGTAGTTCCCATTAAATAACAACTCTGGATACTTAAATATCAATATTTTATCTCGCTTATTTAATGGTTAAATTGTGAAGCGACCTGGAATACCATTCCTAGCATAATCCCTCTGTATAAATATGCACCGATGACTTCCTAAGTTTAGCGACATTTCTCTACTTATAAAAAAAGCATTGTCAGACAAAAGACTGTGAATGACAACAAAACATTTGGAAAAGTTTATTATAACTGATTGTCCATGCCGTTCCAATGTGACTTAAACGCTTGATGGGAGAGTCTTGCACTTCAGTACTTTGGAGCAGAAGTGAACTGATTAAGAATTAACATAGAGATATCGCACCTCGGCACTAATATTGTCACAACTAAAAAGGCACATTTTCCAGTACAGCAAAAACAAAGTTCACTTACATTGTGAAATCAGAGTTAAAATAGTTTAGGAATAGCATACGTTCAACATGTACCTCGATTAGTTAGGAATTGAGCTACTGACTTATTTTATACAATATTTAAACATCATAATTTTTCTTAGGCTAAACTAAAATAACTTTAATTTGTATCAATCTTCTTTAATAGAACATGCCATCTTTTAGTTGTCTTTGTGTAAAAAACAATGTTTACAAAACAACAAGAACAGCGAGGACATAAATACTTTCCACTTTCACATTAATGAACATTTTATTACACGCTTTATATTAGCTTGACCTGTATCTGTCTATGTAACGGAATTTTTCAACGCGATTTTCACACCACTTCAAATCATTGAATCGACTTGACACTTTGTATACTTGTATAGGACCAATGACAAAACAATAATTTCATAATTTTTGTTCTAAACTCCTGGACAGAATCATCAGAAAATTAAAAAAAAGTGTCTGTGTGATTATGTAACGGAATCTTTCAACACGATTTTCACCCACTTAAAAGCATTGGAACAACTTGAAACTTTGTATGCTTGTAAAGGAACAATGGCAATACAATAATTTCATTTTTGTTTTCTACAATCATGGCCAGAAACATCAGAAAATCAAAAAAAGTGTCTGTGTAATTATGTAACGAATTTTTTCAACACGATTTTCACCCACTTAAAATCATTGGATTGACTTGAAACTTTGTATACTTGTAAAGAACCAATGACAATATAATAATTTCATAATTTGTTTTTCTAAAATCCTGGTCAGAATCAGCAGAAAATCAAAATAATAAAAACCGGTATAATAGGTTGCGTACATATCAACTTCTTACTCGATCGTTGTAAGAGGTCAGTTGGTATAGCGGTGGACTGTAGTGGTATATAATTTCAGTAATCCGTAGGTGGCTGGTTCAAATCCGGCCCGGAGGACTTTTTTCAGTAGAGTATTACTTTTAGCTCATACTACAATAGTATGGAATTTAAAGATATTTATATTTTTATCTTATTCTGTAAAATATTAAAACTAAAAGGTAAAAAATAAATAATAGTTAAAAAATAAAACAACACGCTTTATTAGAAAACCCAACTAAAAAGAAAAATAATTTTAATTTCCAACACGCTTGGGATAAAATTAAAGTGGTCAACAAAAATCATATCCAACACATCTATAATAAACTAGAGTTATCTAAAAAGAAAATAATTTTACCATCAAAAGCGTGGGGCGCTTTTTATAGTTTTTACGTTTTATTCTTAGATACTTTACTTTTACCAATATATTTTATTGTCAAATATATTAATTGATATAGAGCACCCCACGCTTTTGATGGTAAATTATTTTCTTTGTTGATAATTCTACTTTTATTCTAGATGTGTTGGAGATGATTTTTTGTTGACCACTTTAATTTTATCCCAAACGTGTTGAAAAGTAAAATTATTTTTCATTTTTAGTTCGGTTTTCTAATAAAGCGTGTTGTTTTAGTTTTTATAAAACTATTATTTATTGGTAGAAAAGTAGAAATGTGTTTTTCATAAGTAATGCTACGAGTGATTTTCAAATATATCTAGAGATTTGGATATCAAGAGTGACATTTGTTACGACTATTTAACGAATAAAATAAAGCTGTTTACTCACAATCATTATTTACTTACTTACTCACTGGCACTATCAAACCCGTAGGTTCATGGCCGCGCGGACATAAGCTCTCCATACATCCCTACCCTGAGCTAATGCTTTCCAATCATTCCCTGTATAATCTACTTCCCTCAAGTCATAGTTAATGTTATTCTCCCACCTCATTCTTGGTCTATCAATTGGGCGTTTTCCCTTACCCCAGTTGAACCCATGTCCGCATTTCTTGACTGTTGTATTTTTACGGTGAAAGATCGTCACTCTTTCGCCCAAGGTACTGTTTTCGTCTGGCTTATCACCTTCGACCAGTCCGGCATGGGTAACCCTATCGGCAGCAATGCTACCGCCGGCATAGCTCTCAGGATCATTTAAGCACGCAAGCCACTCCACCACAACAAGGTAAAGATACCATGGAGGGCAATCATTATTTAAATATATTTATTTTAAAATATGTATATATATATATATATATATATAATGTAAACGGCGATGTTAAAAAAAGAGAAACTTTTGTTATGTTTCATTTGTTCATCCACTGCAACCAGATCATATTATTTATTGCCAAATAAATTTTGTAAGAATGCACCCTAGTGGAGAAAAAATTAAACACATCAAATTGTATATTATAGTCAACATTATAGATTATTAATTAATTTCTGATGTCCTGTAATGTAAATATGTCAATTATATTTTTCTGGAACGTTAATACCTGGGAAATAATACGTTTAAGAAAGTGCAAACAGTGGTTTCTTTTTATTGTGGTATAATCAATTGTTACAATTCTTTCTATTATATCTCGCAAGCGACAAACAATCAGAAAGTCACATGTATTATGAGTTTTTTTACATGTTAATGTATAAGTTGCTATATTCAACGTATTTCTTAGATAGTCAGTCACAGCAAAATAATACTCTGACCTATTCAGAATATTAAAAAGGAGGAGCTTTCTTTAATATGATGAACTAAGTTGATAAATATCGGGGTGAAACACGACTGTGATTGGTTGTAAAATAAAATTAATTGAAACGTAATTGGTCATTGACTCCCATTTGGGCCATGAGTTAAATAGTCACATTAAAGAGAGTTAATTCAGATAGTTAACATAGGTAGAAACTGTGATAGAACTTAGATAGAAACAATATAAGATAGTTAATTTTACTACTGTACTGAACAAAACATGGCGAATCAGTTCAAATGAAATCATACGAAGGTCTATAAACTTAGGAATACAGTTGCGTTTGAGAAGATCAAGAATATCTGACTTCTACTTTTGGGTGATAGGAATTTTACCAGCTGGAGGACAGATAATGTTCTCCACTTCTGTTGGGTTCTTTATATTTTGTCCTCCGTTTTCAGTTTTATCACAAAGATTGTCTGACATTGTATTTTCAGCCGTTTGTGTATTATTGTTTGTAGTGTTTTTGTATGTATGTAATAGCACAATTTTCTCCGTTCTCGACAATGTCATACCCGTCCTGAAAATTAAACATTAATGTAGGAAATATGTCATAGCTAGATTATTTATTCGTATTCTTTAACTCATTCGCTTCAAGTTTAATGCTCAATGCATTCCCCAGAAACTGAATTTAAATCACCGTAAATTATATTGTCTGTTTTCAGACATTCAAAACGAACAAAATATAATGGTACTTGAGATACCAATGAGGGTGAAGGCCAAAATGCATTCCTCCACTATTTATAAATGTTGACAAAATATTACCCTGCCAAAGCATGCACACAAACATTGCGAAATATATGAAAGGCAGAGTTAAGCGAGTGTACCTCGTCTTCTGAGGCGAATGGGTTAATCTTAACGAAATGAATAAATCAAATTGTAATCTTCAGTAATCAGGTCATTAGTGACACAATTTAAAATAAATGTCTACAACACACAAAATACCTATATCTGAAAAACAAGAATAGTGACATAACCTGAAAAGAGACAAACGGAAATCTATAAATTCATTGCCTTGAGTCTTGAAGACAGTCACAACTCGAAAAGTGTCACTATTCCAGCAAAAAAATACAATATCTGGCATAACCTCACAATAGCAACTCCAATGTGACACTCTTCTTGGTTTGTGGGAATCAAAATTACTGCCGACTATAACGATATTTCCGCTCTCTAGTGGCCAGTTGTAGAATTTCAGAAGTGTCACCATTGCAAACTTGTGGAGACAAAATGTGTTGTTTTGAATTCGGGTTTAACTCAAATTCGTCAAATTTTTAGTTGTGATTTTTTTCTTGCCGGGGCGCGATATGTCTAGCCTCCCTATGAACTTCCATTTTGTAGCAAAGAAATGAAATTTTGGATTTACATTGCTTCATTGCATATAGTGTATTTAAATATTTAACTAATTTTGGTTACATATTTATGTACACATTCCTTAATTTTATATTACATAAAATCCCGGCCCTACTGATGACTGGAAAAAAATATATATATATATATATTTCAAGATATATTTCTCTTTGTCGCGTTAGATTATCTGACTTCAGAGTTTAGAGTAACAGGACCATATAATCGAAAAAAATAGCGTTGGTTAATTGGGTAATCAACTATCAATATAATGCCTATAAACTATAATTTCACAAGTTTGATACCGATATAAAAAATGTACAATTAGTGTTGAATTTGATATTTTAATGATTCAGATCATTATTTGAAAATAATAATTTCTCATTTTATATTTTTCAGATGGTGAAAAGTCATCTTTAACGAAATTAAACTTCTGATCAAAGGTAGGATCAAGAAAATACGAAAAAGCTTGATTTGTGTAAGACGTAGTTTAGACGAATTTAAGAAATGATGATACAAATAATAAATAAATAAAATTATTAATTTTGTCTTCAATAAATAATATACTTAGCAAAATATTAACTCTAAAAATATATTTAATAATGTAAGATGTTTACTTTAAATGACTGCCGTGTAATACAAGGCATAACAGTATAAAGATATCGGAAGAAAAAAATAGCAAAAAAGTATAATCTGTGATACTATTTACAAAAAAATCTCTAAGTTTTTATTTAAAGAAAATCTACGTCAATTAATGTAATATTATAATGATATTGTGAAAAGAAAAAATAATATCTGGACCAGGAATCGAACCGTGGACCACTAGTTCTCCAGACTAGTGTGCAGCCCACTACACCATTTTAGACCTGGCACAAATATTAACAATTCTTTCCACATATACAAATCTACAAATCTCGTTTCGTCCGCTGTCGGGTAGGTGACACCACCATTGCCAACGGCCGGCTTCGTTTAGAAGTATCTATATTTGAGAATTTTACTTACATACTTACTTACTTACTTACTCACTGGCACTATCGAACCCGTAGGTTCATGGCCGCGCGGACATAAGCTCTCCATACATCCCTATCCTGAGCCAATGCTTTCCAATCATTCCCTGTATAATCTACTTCCCTCAAATCATAGTTAATGTTATTCTCCCACCTCATTCTTGGTCTACCAACTGGGCGTTTTCCCTCTGGCTTTCCTACAAGAAGTTTCCATGCATGTCTTTCATTCCCCATACGTGCAACATGTCCTGCCCATCGCACTCTACGAGACTTAACTGTTCTTATTATATCTGGCTTCCTATAAAGACCATGTAGTTCATTGTTATGAAGTCTTCTCCATTCACTTGTCTCTTCACCTCTCTTTGGTCCAAAAATTTTCCTAAGTACTTTATTCTCAAATACTTGTAATCTCCTTTCCCCCCTTAAAGTAAGAGTCCATGTTTCGCAACCATATAATATAACTGGTAGAATAATAGTTTTATATATAACGTTTTTTGAAAGGAGTTGGGACATCAAGAGTCTCTGCAATGCATAATAGCACGCATTTCCAGAATTCAGCCTATGTTTAATTTCTTTGTGCATCTCATTCCTATTTGTGATTACTGTTCCTACGTATTTGAATTCAGCCACTTCCTCAAAATTTCCCTCATTTGTCATTAACTGTCGATTTCCATTATATAATGAATTTCTACGTGTGACCATATATTTACACCACCACTTTTATAAGCAGTAAACGGTGTTATTTAACATTTTAAAATACTGTTATTTTAACACAGTTACAATAATGGATCATATTATAGTGATATTGTGAAAAGAAAAATTAATGTCTGAACCAGGAATCGAACCGTGGACTTCTAGTTCTCCAGACTAGTGTGCAACCCACTACACCATTCCAGACCTCGTACAAACATTAACAATTAATGTGAAATGCAAACATTTGATATTCTACCTGCACATTTTTATATGTGTATATAACTTACGAGTTACAGTTAATAATCTGGGTTAATTGTTTAACCACTTAAATACCTGTATCATCCTATTGTATTGTAGACATCAGTTGGTTTCATGACTTAAAATTTGACCAGGGCTGACATAGAACGCGGGTGAACTCATGCACTCGAACGCATTATTCCAATACTATAGAACAGCCTCGATTGGTGATTAAAACAGCGATGTCCTCTCCAAATATTTCAGTCCGTTGCTGTGTTAACGCTGCAGAGTTACGCCTGTTCAAAGAACAATCATCGGTCAGAAATGTAGCAACAGTTTTACTTGACCAGACATGGGCGGGATCGCAACATTAAGGAAAACGGTAGCAGCACAGAGAGAGAACACTTTCAGGAGCTGACGTCACATCTAGCTTATGCGGTCGGAATATGATTAATTTACAATTAGTGTAGAAAGTATTGATACAATTAAAAATACCATCAGATAGAAATAAATAGTTTAATAATTTCTTCGCTGTATATAAATCAAAATTATACGCCTTTACATTGCACTCTGTAAAGTTAAATAAACACAGTTTCATCTGTTTTAAAATAACAACGAGTCAAAAATAATTTATACATGAACAACAAAAATCAACAAAGAAAAGTATTGATACTTCTCTCATATGATGGATGGTTTGAGTCTACTTTTTGAGTTCAATTATTGATTGGGAGCCACTTTGAGTCGAAGGTGGCTTGAAGACGACGTGGCATCGACTCGAGTAAATTTCAAGTTACTGAAGAAGGTATGGTTCTCCATTCTTCTTCCAAAGCGCCTCTCAGGTCTTGCTTGTTGCAAACCTGCATTGAACGATTTCTCTCCTTTTCAGATGTTCCCATAAATTCTCAATGGGGTTTATGTCCGGAGACTGCGGAAGCGTTTCCATGTAATTTTATGTGTTTTACAAAATCCATCATCATCATCCAGGGGTTAAGCCTGTTGGCTCGTTCCGGTTTGATGAAAGCTAGAATTGTTAAAATTTTTCAAACCATGTTCTGTGTGGGCGACCAACTGTCTCCTTCCGTGCGGTTTATAATTTAGCAATAATTTCGGAAATCTTCCATCTGGCATTCTATCAATATGTTCTTTCCAGTCGTTCCTATATTTAATTATTCGGTCTGTAAGTTTGAAAATATTTAGTTCCTTTCTTATATCTTCATTTCTTTTCTTATCCAGCAGAGTATATCCTGCTATATTTCTTAAAAATCGCATCTCAGCTGCTTCCAATCTTTGTTCTTGTCTTCTAGTGATCATCCAACATTCTGATCCATACATCAATACAGGAACAGCCATTACTTTATAAAATTTAATTTTTGTTCCTTTTCTTGTGTTTTTAAGGGTTCTTTTAATAGTGTCACACATTAGATTAAATTTATTTATTTTGTCATTAATATCTTCAATTTTAACATATGATAAATGAAACCTAGATATTTAAAACTGTTCACATGCTCAAAATTTTATTATCAATTACTATTTTTGCTCTTAAGGTACCATTCCTTTAAATGCTAAAATTTCAGTTTTATTCTTTGAAATTTTTAAATTGTAATTGGCACTTATTTTTTACAAGCATAAACGCGTATTAAAGCGGCGTGCTTGGGATCATTATCTTGCATAACTACAAAATCATGTCTAATTCCCATTTCCTCTGCAGAGGTATGAAGACTGGTCTTCAGTATGTTTACATACTATTTGTGATCCATCACAGCATCGATAAAATGCAAGGTCTCGATTCCAGAGGTACTCATGTATCTCCATACTAATAAAGAACCACCACTATGGATTTGTAGCTCTGTATTTTAATTCTTCCAGACTTTTCTTCTTCCATTTGAACAGGAAATTTTGAATTTAGACTCGTCAATAAAAATTACTTTTTTACAACATTCTTTGGGGCTATTTATGTGTATTTTAGCGAAGTTCATTTTTTCTTTCAGTTTCCTTCACGTACAAAGCATTTTGTACTGGCTTTTTTCCCATGTAGTTCGTTAGCTCGTTGACAATTATGAAAATTGCTGGCAGAAATGCTAATATTAAAGTCATTCTTGATACTAGCTTCTAGTTTAGATGTACTACTTTGAGGGTTTTTGCTATATTTTTCTCATTAATTCATTTTCAAGATTAACATTCAGTTTTGTAGGACGTCCTGATCTGTGGCTATTTTCGAAAGATTTTCGTTCACTAATTCTGTTAATTATATGCTGAATGATTACTTTGGCCTTCAAATTATTTTACTAATTTCATTTAGCGATTTACTCTAATTATGCAGATGAATAATTAATTTCATTTCTTCTACTATAGTCTTCCTATCTTTGTGCCCCATTCCAGTGTTAATCTGCAGGCAGAACGCACACAACTACATGACAAATTTCTCAAGGTAGAGTGAATAACAACACTACCAGACTCACTCCAGTCGATTTCATGTGCACATTCTGTTGACCAAAACGTAGTATTGTATTAACATTTTTTTTGTTAATTTTTATTGTTCGTGTATAAATGATTTTTACTCGTTAATTGTTATGTTAAAACACAGGGAACTGCGTGTATTTAACTTCATAGAATTCTATTTAAAGGTGTACATTTTTGTTCTTGTATATAGAGAAGAAATAATTTAAATTATTTATTTTTGTCTGTGTTATTTTTCATCATCATCATCATCATCGTCCTTTCAAGTATTAGGCCCAGTGGCCCGTTACGGTCTCCCGCCATCTCCGAAAAGGTCGACCCACAGATCTTCTGTCTCGAGGAATGTAGTGAAGAATTTATTTTGGTATTCTGTGACGATCCATGCGCTGAATATGGGCTAGCCAACTGTTTCTATATTCTTTGAAGTATTCAGATATAGGTACGATATTTAACTCTCTGGCCATTGTTGAATTTATGTGTTATTTTTAAGTGTATCAATACTTTCTACACTAACTGTATATACACTCTGGCCACTCTATCAACGACTCTGAAGTTTAGGTTGTATGAGGGGCAAAGGGAGAAACTCACCCTCTACTTCCAATAAGAAAATAGTTGAGTGTGAGTGAGCGTCTGCTACGACCAATCACTGCTCTAGACGCCGCTAGTATGTTTTGAGATTGCTGCGACGTTGTCGGCTGTATTTCTGCTAACCACGTGGCTTCAGTTGCTCTTTGTTGCAGTACAGAGTGTGTTTGTTTGCTGTTTCACTCTTGTGATTAACTGTTAACAATACAGCTTCAGTCCATTATTGTTTTAATATGGCGAGTGGCTCACCTGAATCAAAAAAGAAAATCGGCTCTTATACGAGTCAAAGCCGAGAATTTATTTATCGGCTGTGATGAGGCAGAAAATGATATATACGAAGATTGTGGCTTCTTTCTCGATTAACAACGATAAAGGTAAGATTTTTATTTTAACGATAGATGAGAAGGGGTTTTTTAATAAAAATTGTTCTTTATGCATTTAATGTAGTTTTGAAGTGATGTATGGAATTGTTTTTTCGTGAATTTATTAGAATTGTGAATATTTTCGAGAATAGTGTTCATACCAATAAATGAGAAATCTCATATTTTTGTTTCGTTTTCAATTTCGCGTAATAAAATGAGCATTTATTTCTAATATTTACGTTCTAGATAAACAGAATGTGCTATGATTTAATATTCCGCGTGGTACATAGAGCGGCCCCTCCCACTGAATATCCATATCGGCAACACTGTCACTAAAACTTTAGAGCCGTAGACTTGGCGGCTGCACTATAGTAAAGTAATAAAGCCTACAAAAATAAAAAAAATTAATGCAAGTTGCAGTTCTATTTGATTCTGTTCAATTATTATTATGAATTAATAATACATTATTACTATTTGTTATATCTTACATAATTCTGAAATATATTTTTTATTCTAACGTGAGTATTGATCAGTTAAAAGTGGAACATCGTTTTTTCTTTATTCCTTATGATTAAGTTACTGTAAATTATACATAAAATAATCAGATAGATAATTATCTTCAATTATAATCGAAGAGAAATAGTATATTACTATGCGAGATTGGGAAGTGGTTTCTACAGAAGTGAGGAAATTATTCAAAACCGAGCGATAGCGAGATTTTTAATTTTCGAGATTCTATAAACACTTCACAAACGTGCGTTGTACATTACTCTTTGCACCATGGTGTTTTCAAAATAATAAGTAAGAGTAAAATATATATTTGTTGGAAATATCTGCGTTATTATAAACAACTGACTAACTGGGGCCAATGTTTATACGCTAAATACTGAAAATAATTTCGTTAAGACTAACAGCAGGCCGTGACATCAGTCAGGGATAAAACGGCGGCAAGTAGGAATTTATTGATTTATATTGTTTAAATAAAGTTCACTTCATTTAAAATGCATGATTTGTTTCGTGTAATGTATATTAACGCTACATTTTGGATATAGTTTGTATATAAGATACGTTGCACGTAGTTTATATACAGGACAGTGCTTTTGCTTCCCGCCCTAGATAGGTAATTTGTAATATTATAGTGTTGTTATTTATTTAAAGGTTGGCAACCCCGAAATTTAGGTAATTGAACTTTAAATCATGGTCGGCATTGCTGTAAGTACGACAGAACGCATTATCGTGCAACAAATATGTATATAACGGTAATGAGTTTAATGTAAAACTAGATGTATTAAATATCAAACATTGTAACATGTATGTCTCTAATTCCTTATACGTATTTTATGATGGTATACACACACACACACACCACACACACACACACACACACACACACACACACACACACACACACACACACACACACATATATATATATATATATATATATATATATATATATATAACTCTAGAGCTCTAAATTGACGGGTCCGTGAAGTTATTGTTGTACTTAGGTGAAAAATAGACGTGAATTAACACTACTAACTGACTTAAAATTATCGATTTCCTATTATTACTGAAGAGGCATTTTAAATCTGAAAAGTCCGCATTTCTTGACGGTTGTATTTTTACGGTGAAAGATCGTCACTCTTTCGACCAAGGTACTTTTTTCGTCTGGCTTATCACCTTCGACCAGTCCGGCATGGGTAACCCTATCGGCAGCAATGCTACCGCCGGCATAGCTCTCAAGATCATTTAAGCACGCAAGCCACTCCACCACGACAAGGTAAAGATACCATGGTTATTATTATTATTATTATTATTATTATTATTATTATTATTATTATAAATATTAGACTTACGTGTTAGGTGCTATTAGCTGCTGTTAGAGTATAATGCAGGCACTGACGAATGCTAACAACGAGGAAAAGCAAAGCTCAATCGAAAAAAAAAAAACGGTTGGTGACTTTACTAGACGTTGTTCGTCTGGTACGAGCTGAAAATAACGCCATGAACAGTGTAGTCATTATGTTGATGATGGAATAATTTTTCTTTATGGTTAAACTGCAGAAGCCTTACAGAACGAGGCGACTTTTTTCTTCCCATCATAAAAATTATCTGTGGTAGAGAATTTTAGTTGATTAAAGATTTACACTGTGGTGTAGTTCATGGTAACTAACGCAAAAATATTGCAACAAAGTAAAATATTTTTATTTTTAATCTTCACATAGTAGGACAATAATTTTTCTCTTCAAAAAGAAAAAAAAATATAGGTTTCAATCTTTTTAGTAGAGAATTCGTAGTTTGTATCTTTAATAATTGTACTTAAAATTTACATTTTTATGACGGTAACTGACGTAACTGTAGAATGACATGTTTTACCGAGTGGGAGTAAAACAATGATCTCTGTAAGGTTTTCAATTTTATTTCAACAAGCAATTGTGAATGTAGCAGGTATATATAGAGGAGATACAAAGTACATTTTTTTAGTTTTATTTTGTAATAAACTTATTCACTAATTATACAAATTAAATGTAACTAAGGTAAAAATTAACGCTTCTTCGTGGTGTGTTTCAACTATAATAAATAATAATTTATTTTTGTTACGTATAATTTCATTAATGTTCTATAATACTTTAGGATATAGGCACTTGAAAACGTTTTAGCAGACCAACACCACTTTGCGAAGCAAGGGAAGTAACTTCTAATCTCATATGTTCTGTCAAATATTACATGGAATTCTCCTACAGAGAATCACGCGGTATTATCCTCTTTCAATCATTTTTCTATACTGGTACCTAGCATATGCTACGGGTGCTCAGTGGTAGGCAAGAGATTTCAGGTTATGAACTTTTTATAAGCAAAAGAACAACGTACAAATTTACACTCGATTTTAACGAATCCAAAACTATTTAATTGCAGAGTATTTACACTTTTGTTAATACTATTTATAAAGTTTTATTATTGAGTGGAGTCGTCGAAGTACTTAGAGATCCACGTGCTTGAATCAAATATTTTCAAAGTCCAAATGTTTAACGGACTATAACTTTAAATTTAACAATTTCTCGGACGAATCTAAATTTAACTTGATCGGAGATGGCGGTCTATAGATCTACGATGTTTTAACACTAAACACAGAGTGACCGAGAGTGAGATAATTTTGATATATGTTCTCGCTTAAAAAGACGATAGCTCCTCCCACTTCTTTCGATTCCACTCGTTACAATATGAATATACATATGTTACAATTAATCTTATTCGCTACTCATGTGTTTCTTTAGAGGGGGGCTTGGAATTGCTGGTTGATAGCGTTAATTACGGTTTCTAAGAACTGGGGTAATTGCTTTTTGATATTAATAATAATAGGTATCATTGCAACCAATGGCCATGTAGAAAGAACTGTTTTCATGTCTTACAAAAGTCTGTTATCGATGTTCCTTTGTTTTTACACTGTAATAGGTGATATCGGTCGCAGTGCGACCCACATAGTTTGCACTTGCACTTTTCTTCTGGGTTATGGCGCTTCACTGTTGTGCATATCATGTGTGGAAACCATGGACCGCGACTTTCGTCACGGTGTGTCTGAGGTCGTATCTGGCTGCTGTCCATTCCCTGTAGATCATCGCATCCGTTGCGTAGAACTCACGCCATATCTGTTCTCTCTTCTCGTTGAGTTCCCACAGCAGTTCTTTGTAGGCATCTGTTGCCGGCACGAGAAGGTCCAGGTGGAGCTCTTCTATGAAGAATGGTTCCTTTGTCAGTATGTATGTTAGGCGTGAAGCGTGTATTTTGATACGCTTAGAGCTGTCCTTAAAAAGTGTGCTTTGAATTTCTCTATTTCCTCTAGGTTTGCCTTATTTAGGTTCTTCAAATCACTTCTATTCCATAGGAGTTCCTGAAATGTAAATTTGTCAACGCCGCTATGCATACCTTGATAATTTACACGTGTTATTCTTTTACGTGCAAATGTTATCCTCATTTCTTGGAATTGCTGGTTGATAGCGTTAATTACGGTTTCTAAGAACTGGGGTAATTGCTTTTTGATATTAATAATAATAGGTATCATTGCAACCAATGGCCATGTAGAAAGAACTGTTTTCATGTCTTACAAAAGTCTGTTATCGATGTTCCTTTGTTTTACACTGTAATAGGTGATATCGGTCGCAGTGCGACCCACATAGTTTGCACTTGCACTTTTCTTCTGGGTTATGGCGCTTCACTGTTGTGCATATCATGTGGTGGAAACCATGGACCGCGACTTTCGTCACGGTGTGTCTGAGGTCGTATCTGGCTGCTGTCCATTCCCTGTAGATCATCGCATCCGTTGCGTAGAACTCACGCCATATCTGTTCTCTCTTCTCGTTGAGTTCCCACAGCAGTTCTTTGTAGGCATCTGTTGCCGGCACGAGAAGGTCCAGGTGGAGCTCTTCTATGAAGAATGGTTCCTTTGTCAGTATGTATGTTAGGCGTGAAGGCGTGTATTTTGATACGCTTAGAGCTGTCCTTAAAAAGTGTGCTTTGAATTTCTCTATTTCCTCTAGGTTTGCCTTATTTAGGTTCTTCCAAATCACTTCTATTCCATAGGAGTTCCTGAAATGTAAATTTGTCAACGCCGCTATGCATACCTTGATAATTTACACGTGTTATTCTTTTACGTGCAAATGTTATCCTCATTTCTTGGAATTGCTGGTTGATAGCGTTAATTACGGTTTCTAAGAACTGGGGTAATTGCTTTTTGATATTAATAATAATAGGTATCATTGCAACCAATGGCCATGTAGAAAGAACTGTTTTCATGTCTTACAAAAGTCTGTTATCGATGTTCCTTTGTTTTTACACTGTAATAGGTGATATCGGTCGCAGTGCGACCCACATAGTTTGCACTTGCACTTTTCTTCTGGGTTATGGCGCTTCACTGTTGTGCATATCATGTGGTGGAAACCATGGACCGCGACTTTCGTCACGGTGTGTCTGAGGTCGTATCTGGCTGCTGTCCATTCCCTGTAGATCATCGCATCCGTTGCGTAGAACTCACGCCATATCTGTTCTCTCTTCTCGTTGAGTTCCCACAGCAGTTCTTTGTAGGCATCTGTTGCCGGCACGAGAAGGTCCAGGTGGAGCTCTTCTATGAAGAATGGTTCCTTTGTCAGTATGTATGTTAGGCGTGAAGGCGTGTATTTTGATACGCTTAGAGCTGTCTTAAAAAGTGTGCTTTGAATTTCTCTATTTCCTCTAGGTTTGCCTTATTTAGGTTCTTCCAAATCACTTCTATTCCATAGGTCATGATTGGTGCTATTTTTAAGAGGAAGAAGGTCATTGCTGTCTCCAGGGATAGTTTACTCAGGCTTTTAATGATGTTCGTTGCTATTCTGGCCGCTAAGGCGCGTTCTTTGATGTGCTTATCGAAGGTGTCACCTCGGCTCTGCAGTGTGATCCCCAGATATATGAACTGGTTTACATTTTGCAGTGGGTGTCCCTTATACCCAATGCAGTCATTCGCTGCGAGTCTTCCTCCTTTCCTGAAGGTCATTTTTACTGTTTTCTTCTCATTTATTTCTAGGTCGTTCTTTTCGGCCCATGCTACGAGTTTGTCGAATGCTGTTTGAGCTTTTTCGATGTCTTGGGATGTAATCACCATGTCATCAGCGTATGCCAAGATTTGGACGTTTTCTGTTTCCATCTCTGTGGGTATTTTTGCTGTTGCTATTATGAAGAGTAGGGGACTCAACGGGTCACCTTGGAGTACGCCGTTTGTTTGATCTATTTGCTCTGTTTTTGAAACTCCATCGTCTATCTGCACTTGGTTTCTGGAGGGAATGTTCTCAAGTAATCTTCTTGTAGTCTATGAAGATGGCTTTTTGATATTGTTAATAGATAAGTTTTCAGTTTCTTTCAATTTTGTAAACGGTCATATCAAGAGACTTATCTTTTCTAAAGGGGGGATGAATGTCATTTGTTAGCTGCATTAGTTAGGTAGCATTTTAACAGTACTTCTTTATATCCTTATTTCTTGGAATTTTACCTGGATATATTTCTACTTTTCCACATACATCTTTTATAGCGATATTAATAATAAATTATATTTTGATTATTTATTGATTTATTTAATTTTAATACAATTTTCATATGATTTCCCTAATCCTTGTAATTATCTGATTCTAATGATCTATTATAAGACATGTTTATATTATGGTATACTTTTATTATATTTTCGGAACATTTTAGTTTTAGATCTATGTATATTGGAGTTTTATTTTAGTTTATATCTATCCTATCATATTATTCGCCACACATATTATCTGAATATACGTACATTTTATTACATTATATTCAAAATCGTAAGCGACGATTCTTCTTCAAATGGCAGTAAAACTATTCCCGAAGTTTTTTTTGTAATTAAAAAATATATTCTTCTCGTCCCTAAACTTTCTTACTCTTACACAATTAGTTTTTTTACTTTTTTTCAATTTAAGACTTTATATTTTTTGTTTACATCTAGTCGGTTTTTATTT
>JASPKZ010009559.1:0-136257 GCA_030220185.1 Diploptera punctata
AATGCAAGGCAAGAAAAGGTAACCTGAACTTCACTTTCCAGACGTAATAATAATAATAATAATAATATAATAATAATAATAATAATAATAATAATAATAATAATAATAATAATAATAATATAATAATAATAGAATAATAATAATAATAATAATAATAATAATAATAAATTACAATCATGAGCTCAACTGCACTTCTACTAGCGCTGATTTTTCAGTCATATTGTTGTAAATTAAAGACCTGCTGATGATGGAACGGATGTTCTTAAAGGCTTACAGGTATAAAGAATACAAATTTTATAAGTTGAGGACGACGGATCTTACCTAAGAATGTATATTTTTAACTTATTTTATTTTATAGATTAAACATTTTGAGTTCTTGCCTAATTGTTTCACTGGGAATGTGGCTTCTTATAGCATAGGCCTATCCTGCAAGAAACCCAGTGGAAGAAGCTTCACAAAACACTTAGCAGAAAGTTCAACGCAAGCAATAATGGCAATAAATGATATACGCAATATACAAGCTCTAAGCCTGGAATCAGCGATGAAACTATTCAATGCAAAGATCCTCCCAATGATAACTTACGAGATAGAAATCATATGGCCACATCTTACAGAAGCTAATCTGAACACACTGGAAAACGTGAAAGCTACATACATAAAAAGAGCAATAGGAGTTTCAAAAACGACAAGAAGCCGTCTAGTGTACCTACTGGCAAGGGAGACTTTCCTTATCGAGGACTTGAAAACAGCATACCTACTACCAACCACAGAACCCTATGAACATGCGCTACAAAGACTACGCAGAAAGAGAGAGGAAGTATGACCGGAATTCTTCAGCACCGGAGCGATGATAGACAGGAAATGGACAGAAGCAAATTTCCAGATACGACACGTCATCACAAGACTAAGCGTGCATGGATTCCACCACCTAATGTGCAGAGATAAAACATTCCATGACCCGAAGATGTCATGCATATGCGAAGTGTGTGAACAGAAATGCGAAAGATAATCACATCGAAACATGTGCAGAAAGAACAAAAAACAATTTATGATTACGCAAGACCAAGTTAGTGTTAGTGATTGTTAGCTGTGTTATCATCTTTACACATTTTGTGCGCAATCCATTTATGTATATATATCCTGCAAGGTATCTGAGGAACTTCATCACTGACGTTACTAGCAATCTTCTGTCTGATCTATTCATGGCCCAATTCTCTGATCCATATGTCACAATGGGAACTGCCATTACCTTATAAAACTTCAGCACTGTTTCTTCTGTTATTTTTGTTCGTACTGTTCTTTTAACCAAATAGAAAATAAAATAATAATATATGGTCCACTTTTTGCATGACGAACTTTATATTTGCCCAAACAAAAGTTAACAATAAATTTGATTACATAATTGAGAGCTTCAAAGGTCATTCGATATTAAAATTCTTGGAAGTGATGTGGCGTTTGAAGATTGAATAATTTATATCTTTTAATATTGTAGGCCTTCATATTTTTAAATTAAAGATACTATATGTCGTATCATGTCCAGTCATCTCTGAAGAAACTAATTAGTGGACTTTTTTTTTGTTTTTGCCGTCATTTTTGAGAGACAATAGTTAGGAAAAAATTGGGGGGAGTTCACCTTAAATTTCCCTCCTCTGTTCTGGGAATCTTTTATACATGATAATTAAAAAATGTAACATCAAAAGCTTTTTCATTTATTAGCCTATCTTTTGGTAAGTTGATAAACTTTCAGTTCACTAATGAGTTTGTCTTGTTTTTCGTTTACGTAATGAAAACTTTTCCTTTCATGGCTTTTATGTCTTTGAAAGCGAATATGAAACTCCATCCATCGCCATCCATGAGTTGGTCAATGCACTGGAGTTTCATGCGTCTCTCCAAGTTCACTGCCATGAATATACTTATTTACTCTTGACTGTTATGAAATTTCAAGTATTTGCTGCAAAATTTAAACCTGATTTACGTTCGAATAATGACAACCATTTTACCATTTGCAATAGGACTGAGATGGGCAGGGCATGTGGCACGTATGGGGGATGAAACAAGTGCATGGAATCTTTTAGTAGCCAGAGGGAAAACGCCCAGTTGGTAGACCATGACTGAGGTGGAAGAAGAGCATTATCCAAGATTTGAGGAAAGTAGATTATATAGGAGATGTTTGGAAAACATTAGCTCAGGATAGAGATGTATGGAGAGCTTGTGTCCGCGCGGCCATGAACGTACGGGTTCGATAGAGCTAGTGAGTTATTTAGTTAATAGGTATATAACGGTTATTATTATTTTAAAAAAATTAAATACATATTTTCAATGTTTATACATAGGCCTATTTCTGTGCCTAAATATTTATTTTTCTTCTCCACTCGTCTCTGTCCATACACGCTACATATTCCAGTCCTCTTGTTCTCATTCCAGTTTTTTCTTGTATCCGCGAGTCTCGAGGTCTTCTTCTCTCTTATTCCAGGTGGATACCATTCCAATGTTATTCTGGGTATTCTTCTTGCATTCGTCGTACATGCCAATATTAATTTAATTGCTTGCATATTATATAAATAACAATACTAAAATTTCTAAGGTACTACATTCAATAATCCATCCATCCATAGTAAGTGTGCCCGAGGACAGATCTTTCACTGCAATCATAGCATTTTCATGCTATGCTTTGCAGCTTTACTAGGGAATTTTAGGTATGATAGCTTTCCGTTGCTTTCCACACCGGTGAAGGACAATGATGATGATAATGATGATGATAAGGATGATTATGATGATGATGGCCATATGATTTCGAGGGCCGTTTGGGCCTTAAAGTTTTCGTGACATTTGTCCTACAGGTGAGGAAGAACCCCGATAAAAACCTCATCCAGAAATACTGTCCCGACCGGGGATCAAACCCGGGCCCGCTGCGTGACAAGGCAGCACGCTACCTCGAGACCACAGCGGTGGACTACATTCAATGATATAAGTAGTAAAGTTAATAGTCACAAAAACATTCAGAAATACAGGACATGGCTGTTAAAACTTCATGCAAAGTAAAGAAATTCACGAATACATTGATGACATACTTGTACCACGATACGAAACTTTAGTGATGAGATCGATACCAGAGTTTTTTTTTCTGTACAGTGATTTCCATATACAAAATAATAATAATAATAATAATAATAATAATAATAATAATAATAATAAAGTAATATATTAAATTCTGCAGAAATAGATTTTTGGAGGCGTTCACCTGGAATTTCTAAAATAAATAAAATAAGAAACAGTGTAATTAAAAAAAATCAATTTTCAAACTTCAATTGTACATAGAAAAGAAACAAAAAATTGAATTTTATAAAGTAATGGCCATTCCTGTACTGATGTATTGATCAGAATGTTGGACGATAACTAAAAGTCAAGAACAAAGATTGGAAACAGCTGAGATGAGATTTTTAAGAAATATAGCAGGATATACTCTGCTGGATAAGAAAAGGAATGGATATATAAGGAAGGAATTAAATATTTTCAAACTTACAGACCGAATAATTAAATATATGAACGACTGGAAAGAACATATTAATAGAATGCCAGAAGAAAGATTTCCAAAATTATTGCTAAATTATAAACCACACGGAAGGAGAAATGTTGGACGCCCACGCAGAAGATGGTCTCTACAATTTTAACAATTCTAGCTTTCATGTAACCGGAACGAGCCAACAGGCTTAATTCCTGGATGATGATGATGATGATGATGAAGAAGTAAGAAACTAGTATTTAAGCAAGAAACGGCTGTATTTGTAAATGTCAGCAAAGAGGGAAAACTTAAGTTGTAGAAAAATGTATAATAAATTGTTCGAGAGGTTATCCTCCGAAAGATTTATGGTACATTTGAGACACTCTGTATTCAGAATAAGCTGATTTATGTCTATTCTTGCAGCAGACAGAAGTAACAAAGATTAACGACAAAAGCCATACTCGAAGCTCCACACATAGCAAAATTAATCTACATTCATTCCTCATCAACCATCGTTCTTTACTAAAAGGAGTTGGCAATTTCAAATACTCCGATTTTAAGCTTACTCCTGCGGCATTATATTCAAATCTAGACTTCTGTCAACGGCATCACATAACCTACAATAATTTATTAATTCTTCAAAAATGCTCATATTTTGATTATATATCTTAATACATCGATAATCACAATATTTTGATGCTGGGATGCCAGGGAGTAACGCAAGATATTAGAGGAGGTTAAAAAGAAAGGAATACACACCAAATAGAATGGCCTATATGCTAGCCAGAGAAACCTTCTTCCTAGAGGACCTGAGGCAAAGGATACTACTGCCAGCAACGGAGCCACAAAGAAAGTCATCGAAAAAAGAAACAGAGAGAAAAGAGATCGACGAAGATTTCTACGCCTCAGATGCCATGGTAAACAGAGAGTGGACTGGAAGTAACCAACCACAAAGGCACAGAATCATAGGTTTAGCAAGACACGGATATCATCACAAAATGTGCAAAAATACAAAATTCCACCAACCGAGTGATTCGTGTGAATGCAAGATATGCGACCAAAAGTGTGAGCGATACCATTACAAACAATGCAGAATATGGACAGGATCACTGAACGAACTCATAAAAGACAAATCATAAACTTATAACTTAATGCTCTTTCGAGTGCCTCTTACCAATTTATTATTATTATATTAAAAAGAAAGGGGTGCAAGTAAAGTTGAAGTTGTATAAGAAAATGACAGGTAATTTAAAATGACTATTTAACTCAAGCCCCAATTGAGAGTCAATGACCAATCGCGTTTCAATGATTTTTTATTTACAACCAATCACAGCCGTTTTTCACCTCGATTTTATCAGTTTAATTTTATCACTTTTAAACAAAGCTCCTACTTTTTATCATTTTTGAATAGGCCATAGCATTATTTTGCAGTGACTGCATGTGGCTACCAGACTGTATATTTAGTTCACGAATGTTAGCAGATAGTGCTTGCGGGATATAATATAAAAACATTTGTAGCAATCGATTATACCACAAGAAAAAAAAAAACAAATGCTTGCACTTTCTTAAACTATTATTTCCCAGGAATTTACGTCTCAGAAAATTATAATTGACATATTTACATCATAGGACATCAGAAATTAATTAATAACCTATATTATTATTATTATTATTATTATTATTATTATTATTATTATTATTATTATCGTATCATTATTGTTATTACCCTATAAAATGTTGTTTGTACATGACATTTACATTGTTACATTTATTGTATCTTTAAGTGTTTATAATTAGTATAGTGTATATATATATTTGTCGAATATTTGTTTGTATTTGTACTGGTTGAGTGGAAGAGAGGGCCTTATGGCCTTAACTCTGCCAGAATAAATAAAGTATTATTATTATTATTATTATTATTATTATTATTATTATTATTATTATTATTATTATTATTATTATATTGCTGGTTATAAATTTCTCCACTAGGGTGCATTCTTACAATATTGCGATCCTTTGGCAATAAATAATATGATCTGGTTGCAGTTATGAACAAGTGAAACATAACAAAGTCTCTCATTTGCTTTCAAACATCGCCGTTTACATCACAAAATATACATATTTTAAAATAACTACACTTAAACAATGATTTGTGAGTAAACAGCTTAATTTTATTCGTTAAATAGTCCTAACAAATGCCACTCTTGATATCCAAATTCTCTAGATAAATTCATTCGTCACTTCGTGAGTCGTGAAAATATCGATAATTTGGAAATCACTCGTGGCATTACTTATGACTATTTAACTCATGCCCCAAATGGGAGTCAATGACCAATCACGTTTCAATGATTTCTGTTTTACAACCAATCAGAGTCGTGTTTCACGAAATATTTATCAGTGTTATAATTACCATATTAAAGAAAGCTCTTCCTTTTTAATATTCTGAACAGGTCTGACCATTATTTTGCAGTGACAGAGCCCATGAGAAACACGGCTACCAGATTGTATATTTAGTGCATGAATGTCAACACATGCCGCATGCAGGAGTTAATATAAAAACATTTGTAGCAATTTATTATACCACCAAAAAAAGAAACCACTGTTTGCACTTTCTTAAATGTATTTTTTCCCAGGTAACAATCCAGAAAAATATAATTGTCATATTTACATCATACGACATCAGAAATGAATTAATATACAGTTTGAGGTGTTTCATTATTTCTCCACTAGAGAGCATTCTTACGATATTGCGTTCCTTTGGCAATAAATAGTATGATCTGGTTGCAGTGATAAACAAAATAAGCAGATGAAGCGTACCTATCGTTTCTCATTTGTTTTCAAACATCGCCGTTTACATTGAATATATAAATATTTTTAAAATAACTGTAGTTAAATAATGATTTGTGAGTAAACAGCTTAATTTTATTCGTTAAATAGTCCTAACAAATGCCACTCTTGATTTCCAAATTCTCTAGATAAATTCACTCCTCACTTCGTGAGTCGTGAATTTATCGATAATTTGGAAATCACTCGTGGCATTACCTTATGATCATTATTCAATAGTAAAAGATAACATTCGAAGAGAACTATGGCGACCATCTAGCATTAGAATAATGTTCTAATAACGCATTCATATGTTGTACGAATTTGAGAGTGTATGGCGATGAAGATTTTAAAATTAACAATCGGTATTTTATTTGCGAAAATATATTTTTTTGTCTTTGAGTTGACTTACAATGTATTCATATATAATATATAAAAATGAATCTGTGTTTGTACTTTATGTGCGGCCATACTGTTGATCCGATTGTGATGGGGCTTTTTGCAAAATGTTCAGGAGATTCCCTGGATGAACATATGCTATAAGACAGTTGTGATACTCACTCCTACACCCTTAAAAATTGCCCTTTGTAGTGGAAAACGTGAAAAAAGTATCTCTTTGAACGCTTAAATGGCTTATGTTGCCTAAACCATAACAAATACACAAAATTAATGTACACAGAATTGAATATCTCAAAAAGCTCTACAGAAAAGTCCCAGACAGCATATGTTTATCTCTTACGGATAACTCAAGATAACCATTTTTGTCTTTCATTGATGCCAAGAAGATCGAGACAAGTACGTAGATTCCTATGCAAGCATAGCAGCACATGACGGGTATTCTTTTACGGATGACTCACTAACTAACTCACTGGCACTATCGAACCCGTAGATTCGTGGCCGCGCGGACATAAGCTCTCCATACATCCCTATTCTGAGCCAATATTGTCCAATCATCCCCTGTGTAATCTACTTTCCTGAAATCATTGTTAATTATTCTCCCACTCTTTCTTGGTCTACCGACTGAGCGTTTTCCCTCTGGTTTTCCTACAAGAATCTTCCGTGCACGTCTTTCATTCCCCATTCGTGCCACATGTCCTGCCCATGTAGTCTATGAGACTTAACTGTTCTTATACGGATAACTCACATCATCATATCATCATAGTACATTCACGAATTTAGGCAATTTGTTGACCTGTTTCGGCATTAAGAGAAACATCATCCAGAAGTCTTTTTGAGTGGACGTCCTGATCTTCTTCTTCCTGCAGGTTGATATCTTAACATTAGTTTGGGTATTCTGTGATCTTCCATTCGATGAACATGTTGTATCCATCTTGACTTATAATCAGAAATTTTGTTTTCTAAAGTTTCCATGTGTAATTCTTCTAAGATGTCTTCATTTTTTGTGGTCTAGTAGTGTGTATCCTGCAGTCCTCCGAAGATATCTCATTTCAGCAGATGTAAATAACGAATTTTCTCTTTTAGCTAATTTATGCCAAGAAGGTCGAGATAAGTAGATTCTCGGGCAACACCGGGTAATCAGTACGGGTATCTAAAAAATATAAATGTATAATTATTTTTGCTACAACTTATTCAACTAAACATAAAAGCACATTAATTTTCATTTATTTAAGTGTAAGAGCGCACGCCGGGTATTAGCTAGTAATATATAAACTAAAATTGGCATCATAACAATATTTTGAGTGAGAAGAGGCGATAAATTTAGTGATCTCTTTAAATTAAACAATATGGAGCAGTGTATGGCAATCTGAGTGCGAACAGCTGTTTTATGGCGGCTTGTTGAACGAATGTGTTAAAACGGTTAACTAATCCCAGCAGTTGTGAAAATCAATTCTTGGCTTCAGAATACAATAGAGTGCGCCTATAAAGGATTTTCCGCTAATAGTGAAAAAAAAATGGATTAAAATGACACATTTAAATCAAATCAAAATAATTGTCAATAATTTTAATGGGGGGTGTAAAAGGTAGTGATGTGCATTCTATAACCTCTCCTACCTAATTCTCAACCTCACCTGCACGTGGTACACCCTGCTTTTAACTAACGAGGTAATGGGGACCGAGTCAAGGCGGTATAACCGTTCCATCAAATATGGAGGAAATTCCATATTTTGAATGCCTGACTAGAGGCTATAAGGTAGCAGCCCTACCACTAGTCTTGCTCTGTGGATCGCTGGTAACCAACCCAGGGGACTTCCTACTACTCGAAGAAACTTTAGCAAAGGCTGAAATGAAGATATAAAAAGATACCAACAAGAATGGAAAAATCATCTGAGGAGAATGGCAAGAAATAGACTTCCAAAATTGGCATTCCAATATACCCCAACTGGACATAGGGACCAAGGAAGACCAAAACATCGGTGGAAAGATCAACACCATCTTCGCTAGGTTTACCGTACAGGCCACATGGCCTACTTCAGTTTTACAACTCCCAGATTCATCAATAAGTCATCCCAAATATTTAATTTTTTTAACAGCTCTAATAATTCCTTGGGATAGGGATATATCTCGTCCACTTCCTCCTACTACAAGATATTCAGTTTTTTCCATGTTTACTCTTAATCCTCCTATTTCAAAAGCATTTATCTTAAGTCTCAAATATTTCCTCTTTTTACTCTAGTTAATCTCCGTCTGATGTTACCCAATTTTTCTATTCATTTGGCTGGTGTAAAACAATTAACACAGTTCATAATTAAATTTGAATAACAGATTATGAGTTTGTATGATGCAAAATAGTTTGTTATTTTGTTTATATTAATCTTGATTAAATGTAAATAAATGAAGATTTAACAGTTAGGAGTTCGGAGTGGATTCCAAATCGGAGAAAAAGAAGAGGCAGACCTAAGAACACATGGATAGAGGGAATTATGAATTTGATAAAGGACAGGGGACTGCATGATGACTGGAAGGATAGATATGAATGGAGGAAGAGACTCAAAACTTAATATTGGGAGCAGGAAAGATGTTGTAGGGCCTATATATTTAAAACCTGTTGAATAAAAATATCAAAATAACCAATTCACAGATTATTTTTAGTGAGAGCCATTATTGGCTTGTTAATATTTTCAATCTCTACAGTATCTTTTGAATTAATTCTACGGGCTAGTTGTTTCTTTCGCATATTTATTTTTTCTTAAAGTATTCGTGTTAAACATTTTAAAATTGATAGAAAGAAAGGAGAAGAGTTTCTGGGTGTTCTCTTCTGGTTAGAAAGACAAAGTTCCGGGACTGATTGCTCCAATTGTTATGGTGATAAATCGGTGGAGTGATATATCCTTTGCTGGAGGCAAAGTAAAGCAGTTCGGTATATAAGAAATCCCCTTCACTTGTCATTCAGTTCTCGTCTTTCCAAGCAAACGTAGCCTGTGGTCCAGTCTGGGCCAGAGCAAACAATCGGACTAAACGTGATGCCATAATCCCACCGTACGTGTGCCGGGTTACAGAAATCCCAGTTGCTTCTCTCAAATATAAAAAAGGAACTGATCAATGTACGTATATATTTCTAAATTCTGCTTAATTGAAGCCTGATTTTACAGGCCACGAAACTCCGATTTTCTAAAATTTCACAGAATAAAATTTTATAACCTGAAATTGTTACTTTATTTTTAAATTAATTTCATTTAACCCCGGAATTGGCTGTGTATCTTTAGATATATTGGTCTAATTTGATTAATATTTTAGTAAAAATCTGGAACACGAAATGGTAGTAATGGGTTAAATTTGTGTCTTTTTACATAATATACTCTTATATCACCATACATATTATGTTTTTTCTGCTGTATAACATATTTAAATAAACTCGCATAAAAATTAATTTCGCCTGTGCCAACGTTAATAATCCATGGTTAAGATATAAACAGAAAATTTATAAGTGCATGATTTCCTTTTTTACTGATATTTGCAGCTTAAGTAATTTGAATTATAAAATTAAAATGAAAACAAAATGAGAAAATAATTATTTACTTACTTACTCACTGGCACTATCGAACCCGTAGGTTCATGGCCGCGCGGACGTAAGTTCTCCATACATCCCTATCCTGAGCTAATGCTTTCCAATCATTCCCTGTATAATCTACATCCCTCAAATCATAGTTAATGTCATTCTCCCACCTCATTCTTGGTCTACCAACTGGGCGTTTTCCCTCTGGCTTTCCTACAAGAAGCTTCCATGCAAGTCTTTCATTCCCCATACGTGCAACATGTCCTGCCCATCGCAGTCTTCGAGACTTAACTGTTCTTATTATATCTGGCTTCCTATACAGATCATGTAGTTCATTGTTATGTAGTCTTCTCCATTCAGCTGTCTGTTCAAATCTCTTTGGTCCAACAATTTTCCTAGGTACTTTATTCTCAAATACTTATATTCTCCTTTCCTCCCTTAAAGTAAGAGTCCATGTTTCGCACCCATATAATATAACTGGTAGAATAATAGTTTTATATATTTTCAGTTTAACGTTTTTTAAAAGGAGTTGGGACATCAAGAGTATTTGCAATGCATAATAGCACGCATTTCCAGAACTGGGCCTATGTTTAATTTCTTTGTGCATCTCATTCCTATTTGTGATTATTTTTCCTAGGTATGAGAAAATATAAATATTATTTTTTCTAGTTTTAAAACAAAATCGTCGAGTGACTATGATTTTTAAATATAATTTTATATTTTGCTTCTAATAAAGACTCGTCAATTCATCTCACTGAATAGATAAATGTTTAATTATTATTTCATGAGAATGTTTCACATTAGAATTACGTGCAGCTTTCAAAATTTCAATCACGCGATAACGTATTTACAACAAAATTGTCAATTCTGCTTGCAATCAGTGTACATTAGCTGCCCAGGTCTAAATATGGCAGTTCGCGATTTTTCTAGGAAATTCAAGATGTACCGGGGGCATTAAAAATTAATGTTAATCGACATTAACCCAAATAACTCCTGATGTACCTAATAATGATTCAAAAGTGAATAATACCATGTAAAACCCATTTTTTGTATTAATATAACAGTAAACAGTAACAGTACAAATCATGAGTCGAAATGATATGAGGAAACTACTTAATCAGTTCCACCGTTTTTATCATATTTCTTCTTCTTCTTCTTCTTATTATTATTATTATTATTAAAATTATTTTCTATTTTAATTATCATTAGGCCTATTATTATTATTATTATTATTATTATTATTATTATTATTATTATACTTACTTACTCACTGGCACTATCGAACCCGTAGGTTCATGGCCGCGCGGACATAAGCTCTCCATACATCCCTATCCTGAGATAATGCTTTCGAATCATTCCCTGTATAATCTACTTCCCTGAAATCATAGTTCATGTTATTCTCCCACCTCATTGTTGGTCTACCAACTGGGCGTTTTCCCTCTGGTTTTCCTACAAGAAGCTTCTATGCACACCTTTCATTCCCCATACGTGCAACATGTCCTGCCCATCTCAGTCTACGAGACTTAACTGTTCTTATTAAATCTGGCTTCCCATAAAGACCAAGTAGTTCATTGTTAAGCAGTCTTCTCCATTCACCTGTCTGTTCATCTGTCTTTGGTCCAAAAATTTTCCTAAGTACTTTATTCTCAAATACTTGTAATCTCCTTTCCTCCCTTAAAATAAGAGTCCATGTTTCGCACCCATATAATATAACTGGTAGAATAATAGTTTTATATATTTTCAGTTTTTCCGTTTTTTGAAAGGAGTTCGGACATCAAGAGTCTCTGCAATGCATAATAGCACGCATTTCCAGAATTGAGCCAATGTTTAATTTCTTTGTGCATCTCATTCCTATTTGTGATTGTTCCTAGGTATTTGAATTCAGCCACTTCCTCAAAATTTCCCTCATTTGTCATTAGCTGTCCATTTGCATGTATAATGAATTTGTATGTGTGACCATATATTTAGTCACTCGAATAATGTATATAAACTCAATTTTTAATTTTGTTGTGCAATCACGGTGAAAGGGGAGACAACTAGTAAAAGCAAGGGATTCTTGGTTACTAACAACGTCAACATCTAGCGGCCATGAACATGCTTTGAATTCTGATGCAGAGTAGAAGACGTTTTCCTGATTTTCAAAATGCAATAATACATGTCTCTACATTCTACATTGAAGATACAGGGACGATTTTTAGGAGAGTTCGTATTGATACTTAATATATAAATATAAGAATAAGAATAAATTGTATTTGCAAATAAATGTTATATACAGTATTGACACCCGAATGAGCAAGTGCTCGTGCTCGGGTGCAGTTCAGTTACACGAATAATACAAATAGAATATATACATTTGAAGTTAGGGACCAGTTTCATTATGACACATACAAATAAAAAAATAATAATTTATTGGGAGTAAAACTTATTCTAACAAAATAATGAATGCAATGGAGAATAATATACATAATCCCTCTTCATAGTACTTCCTCTTATTCTTCTTCCTTCACAGTAACCTCTGCCCGCTCCTGGAATTTCCTTCCTCAAGATATCAGGGATTGCCACACACTTGGCACTTTTAAGTCACGCTTATGCAGTTACCTGTTGTCTAATAATTAATTTTTCTCTATTTATTTAAATTTATACTATGTCATTAATAATTTCTTCTCGTTTTTTATATATCTTGTACGTATTATACATTAAATTCGTTAAATTCAGAGTAAATCAAAATACAATATAAATATTAATTGTATTGTATTTATAACATGTAATTGTTTATGTTTATTGTAATTTAGATGTAAGACTATTGTTTTGTATTTTTTAAAACCTGGTTGAGTGGCAGACAAGGCCTTAAGGCCTTAACTCTGCCAGGTAAAATAAAGTTATTATTATTATTATTATTTATTATTATTATTATTTATTATTATTAAAATAATATAAACCATATAATATGTGGATTAAGACCAATAATACAGAAGAAAGTACGTAGTAATATATTAGGTTATAATAATGTAAGCAAAAATATCTATTATTTTAAAATATTCTAATGATTAATTTCATCCACTTGATTAATTAATTAAAAATAATCAATTTAATTGCTTTTTTAAAACAAGTTGTGTTTAGTTTATTTAGCTCTGGATTGGATCTAATTAATTCATTACATAATTTGGGTCCTAATAGGAGATTTGTAATAAAATATTAGATATAATTAATGAAGTTCATAAGGTAGTTCGAGGCTTAGTGAGCCAATTATTTTGCTTCAATTTTCAAATATATCTCAATATTATAATAAATGACAGATTATTAATTAGTGTTTAATTAATGCATTGCCACGAGGGATATTTGAGTTAGTTAATCACATTTTTTAATGTTAATTATTCACAGCAATAACGCAGCACAGAATTCCAGTTAAAGTTAAAAATGAGTTTGTATCTTTATATCTCTTAGTTTAACAAACCTTTGTAGGCACTGTTTTACATTTTATACACCATGCGATCTATCAGGAGAGATTTTTTAAAACCCTGGTTCACATACATACTTTTTGACCACACAAGGACTTTGAAGACTTCCCAGAATGAGTGATCAGCTCAGTGCTAGATCTATATAAGATTTATGTTAAAGTAATAATAATAATAATAATAATAATAATAATAATAATAATAATAATCTTCTTCTTCTTCTTCTTCACTTCGTGGTTTAGGCAACAGTTGCCTGTTCCGTCTTCACTAATAGATCTAAGGCCATCTCTTCCGAGGACGTCCGACATCTCTTTCATTATTTCCCATAGTATAGATCTATTTACTCTGTCAAAGGCCTTTTCAAAATCAATGAACAACAAATATGTTGGCAGGTTAAATTCTCTTCTCTTTTCAATTAGTCTCTTTATAATAAACACATTATCACTACAGAATCTTCCTTTTCTGAATCCTGCCAATGGTCTACTCTGCATAGCGTTGGTACCGCGATCAGAGGAAAACATATTACTCGTATTCTTCACAATGGAAACTCGGACGGACTTAACCAAAGACTACCTCAGCGTAGAATTAAGGACAAACGATTTGGTATAAAGGATCGGATTAAAGTGGGAACTTGGAATGTCAGAGGACTAAACACAAAAGAATAATAATAATAATAATAATAATAATAATAATAATAATAATAATAATAATAATAGTTTTATTTTACTTGACAGAGTTAAGGCTTTAAGGCCTTGTATTCCACTCAACCAGGTTTCAAAAAATACAAAAAATAGTCTTACATCTAAATTACAATAAACATAAACGATTACATGTTATATAAACAATACAATTATTATTTATAATGTATTTTGGGCTGAACTGCACTTCTACTAGCGCTTGATTTTTCAGTTATATACTTGTAAACTATAGCTCTTCTTCTGTATTTACAAACGTTATTTAATATTTTTAACTTTTTCGAACAATTTTAATAACATTATTAGACAATTTTAAAGAATTTATTTAAATATGCAAATCACAATATTATGACACTATTGTCTTTTATTTAAGCTATATTTTAATAATATTTTAAAATTGCAATAAGTATGTAATTTTTGTATGATTTTATTATTCACTGGTTGAGTGAAAGAGAAGATCTTATTTTATTATTATTATTATTATTATTATTATTATTATTATTATTATTATTATTATCATCGCTTGTTCAACGTATCTACGTAGTTAAAATAATGAAATAGTACCTGAAGTTATAGTCGTCCTTAACGATAAAATAGTTTCAAATTGTATACTGAAAGTTTTAATAGTATATTACGATGCTAGATTGGGAAGTGGTTTTTAGAGAACCGAGGAAAAATGTTTAAAAACCGAGCGATAGCGAGGTTTTTAATTTCCGATATTCTGTAAAACACTTCGCAAACGTGTGTTGTACAGTATTTTTTGCGCGATGGAGTTTTCAAAATAACAAATAATAGTAAAATAATAACTTCTTTGTTGGAAATATTTGCGTTCATTATAGATACTTGACTAACGTTAACAGTGTGTGCAATGTTTATTAGTTGAAACAACAGGAGACCTTGAGAACAATTTTTGATAGTATGGCCGCAAGTACGTATTTATTGTTTTATAGATAGATCATCGGTTGATTAATGTCTTTGACATCGTCCGATTCCTAATAGCCAATTTTGTCGGTCCATCCAATCTCCTGGTTGTAGATGTTTCTCCTTCATGTGTAAATATATCCCTGACTCCAGGAGGTTTTAGGTCTTCCTCTGCCTCGTCTTCCCTCAGGCTTCCATTCCAAAACAGATTTTTGTAGCCGATGCTCTTCCATTCGCTGGAAATGTCCGTACCATCTTAATTGCTGAGTTTTAATATAATCTAAAATAGTGTCTTCAATCTTCATTTTCTCCCTTATAACTGAGTTCCTAATTTTTTCTCTTCTTGAAATTCTTGCTACCCTTCGTATAAAATCCATTTCCGTTGCCAAAAGATACTTATTTGTTTTTGTTGTTAATGGCCAAAGTTCTGATCCATAAGTAATCATGCTTTTAACAATTGTATGATATATATTCATTTTATTTGTATTACTTATATTTTTTTCACACAATATTTCATTGAGGCAAGCAATTGCAAATTCTCCTTTGTTATTTATTTTTTTATATTGTTTCAAATAAAGTTCAGTTCATTTAAAATGCAGTGATTTGTTTCGTATAATGTATATTAACACTACCTTTTGGATATTTTTTGTATATACATAGTACGTAGTACACACAGAGGGCAGTGGTTTTACTTCCCGCACATAGGTGTAAATGTAATATTACAGTATAGTTATTTAGGTCGCCGAAATGGTCGCCATTGCTGGTAAGTAGGACAAAACTCACTGTCGCGCAAAACGTGTATTATCGATAAGGACAACTGTGATTTCAGGTACTATTTTATTATTTTAACTATATACATCAACCTTAATGGTGGTTCAATGCGAATTTTGTAGGTAAGTTATTGTCAAATAATCTTTTTAATCACATTCAGAGAAGTTATGAGCAAGCAAGTGGTCAAATACAAGTACGGTATTTCACATCCCCTTTTCTGTCTATGAAGTTTCTTCGTAACGGACAATAAAAATGTCAATTTAGTATCCGCTGTTATAATTCACTATTAAATAGATCATTAATAATAATAATAATAATAACAATAACCATAATAATAATAATAATAATAATAATTTTTATTATTGATTTCGTACATCTCAATGATGGATAAATCATATTTGAAGAGAAAAATTATACGCTCAGACCGGGACTTGAACCCGGGACCCTTGGTTCTCTAGACCAAGTGCTCTACCAACTGAGCTACCTGAGCAAGTACCGATCTAAACGCAAATCTTTCTCTATATACATTGTAATTCCCATCCACCAAATGCTGTGAAGCCATGCTTCTATCTTGCAAATGGCGGCTCCTTTATTAAGAAGACATATTTGGGAATTATACATTACAGCCAGTACGGCTTTTTCCAAGTTTTTATTATTGATTTCGTACATCTCAATGATGGATAAATCATATTTGAAGAGAAAAATTATACGCTCAGACCGGGACTTGAACCCGGATTTGCGTTTAGATCGGTACTTGCTCGGGTAGCTCAGTTGGTAGAGCACTTGGTCTAGAGAACCAAGGGTCCCGGGTTCAAGTCCCGGTCTGAGCGTATAATTTTTCTCTTCAAATATAATAATAATAATGCTTTATTTTAGCTGGCAGAGTTAAGGTTCTCTTCCACTCAACCAGCGAATAGTAAAATTATACAAAAAATTACATACGTATTACAATTTTAAGATATTAAAATACAGACTAAACAAAATACAAAGATGATGTGATCTAATACTAACTAATACTAACAAAAACATAGAATACAATATAATAAAATTAAAATTATGTAAAATAAAGTAAGTAGCTTTCTAGATGACTATTAATGGAATGCTCTATATAGTTGTTATGCAGTTAATGTTTTCATTGTGTCGAACTTAAGATATCAGTTAATTTGGATTTAAATAACGATAGCGATTGACAGTCGCTGACATGACTGGGAAGTGAGTTCCATGTTCTAGTCATAGATATTGTGTAAGATTCAGAGTATAGACAGGTCCTGTGTTGTGGTATCAAAAGTAAAGAAGAGTCTTGTGATCTTGTTCCTAAATTGTGATGAGCCGATACATTTTGAAAACGTGTTGTTAAATAACTTGGTAAATATGTGTGCGGAATTTGGAATAGTAAGGTATGTGAATGTAAAGTTCTTCTGTCATTTAGGGGTGATAAGGCCTGAAATGAAGGAGACACGTGGTCATAACGACGGAGATTGAAGATAAATCGAATGCACGCATTATGAGCACGCTGTAGTCTGTCAGATAGATCGGTCGTCAGTTTTCTGTGCACATTTTAAATGAAAAGACTAATTCAACTACGGACAAAATTGCACAGAAAATGTGTTTGTACAAAAGAACTGCAAATCGGTGTTGGAGCCAAGAAATAACATGGAATGTTTAGCAGCATAGGGGATGGAACAGAATGGGGGATGCAGGGGCACAATTATCCGCACGAAACATAGCGTGTTCATTGCAAAGTTATCGTCCGGAGTAATCGCGCAATTTTAAAAAAAGACTACACACGGGAAGCTGGTGCGGCTCCATACATGAAGGAAACGTACGCCACGCAATTTTACATGTCATGTACGATTCAGTTTTAAGTTCATTAAAAACGGAATTATTCTTGAAAACTTCAGATTTTCATGGCATAAAATAGATAGACGAGATACCAAGTCCATTATCTAAAACATGAAAACATGAAAATCCTGCTTAAGATAGTTTCAATTATTTCATCTTTGACAACATATGTATACCGTTGTTCTTCGTAAGAACAAATTTCGTTAATAGGTTTGATGATGATGATGATGATAATAATAATAATAATAATAATAATAATAATAATAATAATAATAATAATAATAATAATAATACTTACTTACTTACTCACTGGCACTATCGAACTCTTAGGTTCATGGCCGCGCGGACATAAGCTCTCTATACATCCCTATCCTGAGCTAATGCTTTCCAATCATTCCCTGTATAATCTACTTCCCTCAAATCATAGTTAATGTTGTTCTCCCACCTAATTCTTGGTCTACCAACTGGGCGTTTTCCTTCTGGCTTTCCTACAAGAAGTTTCCATGCACGTCTTTCATTCCCCATACGCGCAACATGTCCTGCCCATTGCAGTCTACGAGACTTAACTGTTCTTATTATATCTGGCTTCCTATAAAGACCATGTAGTTCATTGTTATGTAGTCTTCTCCATTCACCTGTCTGTTCATCTCTCTTTGGTCCAAAAATTTTCCTAAGAACTTTATTCTCAAATACTCGCAATCTCCTTTCCTCCCTTAAAGTAAGAGCCCATGTTTCGCACCCATATAATATAACTGGTAGAATAATAGTTTTATATATTTTCAGCTTAACGTATTTTGAAAGGAGTTGGGACATCAAAAGTCTCTGCAATGCATAATAGCACGCATTTCCAGAATTGAGCCTATGTTTAATTTCTTTGTGCATCTCATTCCTATTTGTGATTATTAAAGTAAAGTGATCCCACAACAGGCCTCAGGAGACCCTTGGGGTAGTAGGAGGTTAAGGCTCCCACTTTTTCTAGACAATCGGCACTTGATGTCAGCCGGGTTGTCAGCCCTGCGTGACGGCCGCCTTTACCCCCAGAACAGGCGTCTGGTACTCATTTCCGTTAGAGGCTGAGTCGACCCCAGGGCCATAGTGCCGCCAGAGGGTTTGGGTCAGTTTAAAAATCCTGACCCCAACGGGACTTGAACCCTCGACCCTCCGGCTTGTAGCTCAATAATAATAATAATAATAATAATAATAATAATAATAATAATAATAATAATAATAATAATGCTTTATTTTAGCTGCCAGAGTTAAGGCCATAGGCCCTCTCTTCCACTCAACCAGCGAATAGTAGAATTATGCAAAAAATTACCATACTTATTACAATTTTAAGATATTAAAATACAGAATAAACTCAATACAATGATGATGTGATCTAATACTAGCTAATACTAACAAAACATGGTATATCATCATCATCATCCAGTATCATGGCAGCTGCCGCCGTCTTCCGGAAACCAAACGCCATTCATATCTCTCCATGCATTGATCTTCCTCCAATCCATTCATCTCTGTCCATGCATTGATCTTCCTCCAATCCTCTGTGATATTCATAGCCGCTTGTACCTCTTCTATCCAAGTTTTCTTCGGTCTTCCTCTCTTCCTAATTCCCATTGGGATCCATTCCATAAGAATTTCAGGCATTATTTGCTCTGGCATTCTTTTGACTTGGTCATACCATTGAAACCTTCATTCCACGAATTCTCATGGCTACATCTAAAAGAGAGAAGAAAATCGCACTGTCTAATTCTCCTATTTAAGATCCTACATACCTCGATTCCCAATTATTTATCATCCCGTTTCCAGTACCTATCCTCAAACCATAACTTAAACACAAGATCACAACATAGTCTCTTACTTAATATACCGCAACATAGGACATCACTTCACTCCATGTCATATACCATCTCCACTTCTCGCAACTGGAATTCCCTACCATAAGAAATAAGGGGCTGCCGGACATTGGCATCTTTTAAAAGAAATCTAAATTTATATTTGCTCTAAACTCGACTTCATTATTATCCAGTGTAAGATATATATATTAATTGGTGTTTCCCGTATAATGTATCATATTTATATTATTATTATTATTATTATTATTATTATTATTATTATTATTATTATTATTATTATTATTATTATCGTATCATTATTGTTATTACCCTATAAAATGTTGTTTGTACATGACATTTACATTGCTACATTTATTGTATCTTTAACTGTTTATAAATAGTATAGTGTATATCTATATTTGTCGAATATTTATTTGTATTTGTGCTGGTTGAGTGGAAGAGAGGGCCTTATGGCCTTAACTCTGCCAGAATAAATAAAGTATTATTATTATTATTATTATTATTATTATTATTATTATCTTTTCTTTTCTATAATGACTATGGTCGGCCGCGGTGGACTAGTGGTTATGCTCCTTGCCTCTGGTCTCGAGGGTCGTGGATTCAAATCCGGCCGGGGTCGATGAATTTTTTAGGACGGAAAAATCCAAGGATCAAGTCCTCCGAGAGGGACTTTAAGCCATGGGTCCCGAGTCTGAGGATTTTCAGGCTCGTAAAAGATCCTTAAGCCTGAATGAAAAGGCCTCTAAGCAAAATTTACCGAATTTTCCCGTCCTAGTACTACCTTGGTTTCCTAGATGTCAGTATGAGGCGGAACGCTGACCAAGGACCACTCAAAAATGGCATCTATACGAAAACAAGTGTAACTAAATTAGTATGGTTCAAATTGTTCCCTGTAGGGGGAGAGCTCCTAAATCTCTGTAAAGGGAAAACATGGGCTTACAATACAATACAATAATATCTGTGATGTCCGGCTCCTCTTGTACACCCATAATTTCCCTTACTTCTTTATTTTGTATTTTATCCATTCTATATTTTCCAGCTGATCTTCTTAAAACATCAATTTCTGTACTTAAAAATATTTTCATTTCCCTGGTAGGAATTTGCCAAACTTCAACGTCATATGTTAAAATGCTCTGAATAATGGTTTGATATATTTGTAATTTTCTATTTTTTATAATATTCTTGCTCCACCAAACAGAGTTTAAAGCATTTATTGCTTGTTTTGTTTGTGCGATTCTATTTTAATATGGGATATAATAACATGGTACAGGTAAAGTGATCCCACTACAGGACTCAGGAAGCCCTTGGGGTAGTGAGAGGTTAAGGCTCCCACTTTTTTTGGACAATCGGCACTTGATGTCAGTCGGGTAGTCAGCCCTGCGTGACGGTCGCCTTTACCTCAGAACAAGCGTCTGGTACTCATTTCCGGTAGAGGTACTCATTTCAGTTAGAGGCTGAGTCGACCTCAGGGCCATGGTGCCGTCACAAGGTTTGGGTCAGTTTTAAAAATCCTGACACCACCGAGACTCGATCCCTTGATCATCCGGCTTGTAGCGCAGTGTCTTGCCACTACGTTACGGCGTGCCCCCATAATATGTCTAAACAGTTTGTCTCTATATTCTTACATTTTATCAGTAAATTATATATATATATCATCATCATCCGGTATCATGGCAGCTGCCGCCGTCTTCCGGAAATATATATATATATATATATATATATATATATATATATATATATATATATATATATAACTCTGTTCTTATATCTTCATTCTTTATCCGATCCATTCTTGTGCAGTCTTTTGTTCTTCTAAGGAAATTCATTTCTACGCTTTGTATTTTACTTTGTAATTTTTTGGTCATTACCCAAGTTTCGCTCCCATAAAGTAATGCAGGAACTGCCAATGTTTTATAAAACTTCAATCTAGTATAATTTCTTGTTTTGTTCTTTAATGTTCTATGTTTAGTTCCGGATATCATATGGAATCTTGACAGTTTCATATTTATGTCACTTTCAATTTTTGTGTTTATAGTAAAATTACAACCCAAATAATTAAAATTTGGTACTTGTTCCAGAGGTTTGTTGTCTATTATGATTTTTGATCTATGTTCACTTCCCCAAAATGCCATTATTTTTAGTCATCCAAAGTATTTATCTTGTATACGTATTATAGCTAATATTACTGACTATTTAACTCATGCCACAATTGCTAGTCAATGACCAATCACGTTTCAATGATTGTTGTTTTACAACCAATGACAGTCGTGTTTCACCTCGCTCTTTATCGATTTCTCTTGATCAGCTCCTGCTTTTGTGATAAAGAAAGCTCTTCCTTTTTAATGTTCTGAACAGGTCAAAGCATTATTTTTCTGCAACAAATTCATTGAATATGGCAAATAATGAAAAGACTCCTTGATTTTACTGAGTTTACTAAAAAAATAAATGAGTAACCCGTAATGTTAATTATGATATATAGTTTGATGTGTTTTATTATTTCTCCACTTGGGTGCACTCTTACAATATTGCAATCTTATTTGGCAATAAATAATATGATCAAGCAGCAGTGAATGAACATAACCTCACATTTTTTATTTGTTTTCAAACATCGCCGTTTACATTAAATACTTAAATATTTTAAAATAACTATATTTAAATAAAGATTTGTGAGTAAACAGCTTAATTTTATTCGTTAAATAGTCCTAACAAATGCCACTCTTGATTTCCAAATTCTCTAGTTAAATTCACTCCTTCACTTCGTGAGTCGTGAATTTATCGATATTAATTGGAAATCACTCGTGACATTACTTATGATAAACATTTAACCCAAAATGGTGGGTAAGTAATTATTTTTCATTTAAGAAAGTTTTATTTATAACATTTGCATCCGACATGATTGGGGAGCTCTGCGAACATTGAATAATTATTAGAGGTATCTTGAAACAATTGAATAGGATATGCAATGGACATTCTCTAATTGGTTAGGAGATACTTTGTGTTCAGTTCACCGCTCGAAGTAGTCAGGAGGGGATAGCATGGTCGAAGCTCTCGACGTGAGGGGTTCGTTATAGGAAAGGGACAAGAGAGCGGGAGGAACAAATGAAAATTGTTCGATGTAACGACGCCAACAACAACGCGGTTTGAACAATGCTATTGGATCAAAATTTCCATGAAATGAACACATAACAGGGGTGTCAAAATTTTCGGATGATAAGAAAAGCTATTATTTAATGAATTGAGTTGGTGTTTACTTGATGAAAATCCAATTCATTAATTAAATAAGAATAAAACTTAGTTTTATTTGATTTTCATGTTTATTAAGATATAATTCAGTGACAGCTGTTTCGGTACACTGTACCTTCTTCAGACATGTTAACAAATTATGAATTGTGTTATTATAGTACATAACAACTGATCTCAGCAACAATACAACAATAATGTATTTAATTTTTTTAAAATTTAACAAAGGCGATTCATTCAATTCAAGTTGCGAATTTAACAGTTTATTACTATTTTTCAATTTATTTATTTCTACAGCCTCCGAAAGGTCCAACTTCTTACCCTTATCACAAACTGGTAGACCTTTTATCTCTCGGATAAAGGAACACATGAGAGCATATAACAGAAATTTAGAATATTCAAAATATGCTAACCACCTATTCCAATTTAATCATTGTTTAGATCCAATTTTTTGAAATTGTACATGTTTGTGATAGGGGTAAGAAGTTGGACGTTTTGGAGGCTGTAGAAATAAATAAATTGAAAAGTAGTAATAAACTGTTAAATTCTCAACTTGATTTGAATGAATCGCCTTTGTTAAATTTAAAAAAAATTAAATAAATTATGGTTGTACTGTTGCTTAGATCAGTTGATATGTACTATAATAACACAATTCATAATAATGTTAACATCTCTGAAGAAGGTGCAGTGTACCGAAACAGCTGTCACTGAATTATATCTTAACAACAATGAAAATCAAATAAAACTAAGTTTTATTTTAATTTAATTAAAGCTATTATTTTTTTAAATGCCTCAGGTCGTCATTTCTGGTGTTCTCTCCTCGCATGGCGTACTGTAACCCACTTCTGAGGTTGGGGCGCCTGGAAGGCGGGGTTACGCTACCCTAATGATATGAGAGTTGATGATGATGGTAATGATGCACCAGGAGAGGCCTTGAACTAAACTTAAGCTAATTAGGTGAATATGATATTGATGACAATGATGTTCGTGGACCGTTTGGGCCTTAAATTTTCCTGACAATTATCTTATAGGTGAGGAAAAAGCCCGAAAAAACCTCAACCAGGAAACGTGTCCCGACCGCGGATCGATCCCGGGCCCGCTGCGTGACAAGGCACCGCGCTACCTCGAGACCACAG
Organism: Diploptera punctata; assembly: GCA_030220185.1. NCBI lineage: Eukaryota > Metazoa > Arthropoda > Insecta > Blattodea > Blaberidae > Diploptera > Diploptera punctata. Next base: position 24,200 of record JASPKZ010009559.1, read on the forward strand.
TAGTTATTATTATTAATATCATTGTTAAACAAAGGTAAAAGTGTTTTCTTATAAGTAAGGAGCGGATGTTTATGTTCTAAAAGTTAAGATTGCAACATAGTATAGCGATAAATGATTTAATGAGTCTTTATATCCAATCAACTGACTTTTTTATAATATAACATTCAAAACTGTTTCTCAATAATTTTTGTCTGGGATCTAGCAATATTACATTTATATTTTACGCTTTACTTTTAAATGAAAAAAGAAATAATGTAAGTAGAACACTATTTATTTTTAATTTAAAAGTAAAATGAGTAATATAAATGTAATAATGCTAGATTCTACACAAACATTATGCAAAAACGTTTTTGTAAGTTATATTATAAAAAAAAAGTTGATTGGATATAAAGAGGTTATTGGGTGGAAATAGGTGACGGTATAAACAAATCGAACATGATACAGCAAACTGTTGGGGTACTACAGGAGGACCCGTTAAGCCCCTTGCTGTTCATTTTAGCTACAGCGGACATCATCAAGGCGATAAAACCTGACAACATAAACCTGCTTATGTACGCAGATGACATGATATTGACTTCAACTTCGGATAGTGATCTGCAGAAAGCCTTCAACCAATTAGTGGACTGGGCAAAAGAAAATGAACTGACACTAAATGAAGAGAAACAGTCTTCATGACCTTAGAAAAGGGGGCAGCCGAGGCATTTTCTACATTGATGGAAAAACACTAAAATCAATAACTACCTTCATGTATCTGGGAGTCACTTTCCAAACACAGGGAAGCGTGTTTACACACCATGTAAATGACAGAGTAAATGCTGCGATAAGAGCCATAAGCGACATTAAGTCAATAAATAGACTCTCACTAGAAACAGCCCTACAACTTTTTGAACTTAAATTTGATCCCGTTGCAACATATGGCATAGAGAATATATGGATTCATTTAAAGAAACCGAACCTAGAAAAATTAGAGAAACTAAAAGCAACACACCTAAAAAGGGTGCTCTGTCTCTCCAGATACACGCCCTCACGACTTGTATGTGAACTCTCCAGAGAACCATTCTACATAGAAGAGCTGAGGCTAAAGTTCCTACTACCAGTGACACCAGCTTATCAGGACCTCCTGCAAGAACTCCACGAGAAGAAACGCAAAATATGGGAAGAATTCTATATTACTGACGCCATGACAAACCGTGAATGGACTCAGGGAGGATATGAATTGCGCCACACAGTGACCAGACTCGCAGTGCATGGATTTCACCACAAGCTGTGCAGCAACCAGAGATTCCACGAGCCCAGTCCAGACTGCATGTGTGCAAGATGTGGCGAACAGTGCAAGAAATATCATGTGTTAAACTGTAGGATGAGATCAGAATCATTGTTGAAACTCTGCAGTGACTGAGAACAATCTTCTTTGCACGTTGTGCGCATTTCTTATTTTATTTATTAAATTAACCGGACTAAGACAGGGCATGTAAGTAGAAAGGAAGAGTCAAAAACATGTAAAATGATATAGTCTATTGAACCAGAGGGTAGAAGAAAAAGACGAAGATAGAAAATACAATGGAAGGATGAGGTGGGTGGAGATGCTAGAGCACGGGTCACCAATTACGGTAGATTTCATGGAGGTCCATCTTCAAAGTAGTAAATTAAGCCGAGGTCCGGAACCACAGTTCATTAAACATGGGAAGCTTTTAGTAAGTGACTAATATAATAAGTAAATTATTTAAATTATGTTGTGATATGAATTGCACAATTAAACGATACAGCACAGCAGTACACAGTTATTAATTCTAATAATTATTAATTAGTTTATGATAAACTTAACATTTGATCAGAGTAATATTCAAATATCTCACGTCACAAATTTCGTGTTTTTCACGATACCAGGTTTCAAACGGAACCCCGTTCATCCTCAGTCAAATCTCCGACCATACGCAGTACTGCCAACCGAGCCAACAATAATACTATCATGACATGACATTTAGTAAAACTGGTTGTAGTATCTCCCAGATAGCGAGGAGATACTAAAAGACAACACGCGCACACTATTGAGTAACACTAAGAAATTAGGACTGGAAGTAAATATCAATAAAAATAAATGTATGGTCACACGTAGAAATACATTATATAATGGAAATGGACAGCTAATGAACAATAATCACAAATAGGAATGAGATGCACAAAGAAATTAAACATAGGCTTAATTCTGGAAATGCGTGCTATTATGCATTGCAGAGACTTTTGATGTACTTTCAAAAAACGTTAAACTGAAAATACATTAAACTATTATTCTACCAGTTATATTATATGGATGCGAAACATGGACTCTTACTTTAAGGGAGGAAAGGAGATTACGAGTATTTGAGAATAAAGTAGGCTACTTAGGAAAATTTTTGGACCAAAGAGAGATTAAGAAACAGGTGAATGGAGAAGACTAGATAACAATGAACTACATGGTCTTTATAGGAAGCCAGATATAGTAAGGACAGTTAAGTCTCGTAGACTGCGATGGGCAGGACATGTAGCACGAATGGAGAATGAAAGACGTGCATGGAAGCTTCTTGTAGGAAAAACCAGAGCGAAAACGCCCAGTTGTTAGACCAATAATGAGGTGGTAGAATAACATTAACTATGATTTGAGGGGACTAGATTATACAGGGTAAGATTGTAAAACATTAGCTCAGGATAGGGATGTATGGAGAGTTTACGTCCGCGTGGCGATGAACCTACGGGTCCCATAATGCCAGTGAGTTAGTTAGTCAGTTATTTCCATAATATTAAAAGATTCCATTCTATGTGGCTGTGGTCTAAGCTGGTGTTTCTGGAAGAGAAACCAGCTATAGATCACGGCCACATAGCACGGAATGTTTTAATATTATGGTTACCGGCCGTGAAAATCTGAATTCCACTAGTTATTTCCATCATAATCATCTTAAGGCACGACAGCTTCCAAAGTGAAAGTTTTGGCCTTCTCAACAATCCTCCTCCATGCCAATCTGTCTCTTGCCATATTCAAATTAGTCACTTTAATTTTCCTTAGATCGTTCATTATAAAAAAACTGTGGTATAATGAAAATAAAACAACTAAAGATAACATATATGGGTGTGAGATAGGAATAGATATGATAACAATGGAAGAATTAGAAGAAGTACTGAAAACAACAAAGAACAGAAAGGCAGCTGGAATAGACGGAATTAATATGGAATTAATAAAATATGGAGGAATTTTTTTAAACTGAGATTATTACATTTTTTAAATTTATGTTGGAAACAAGCAACAATACCAGAAACCTGGACAACAGCAATAGTACAATCTATTTTTAAGAAAGGAGAACGTAACGACTGCAACAACTACAGAGGAATAAGCATTTTAACTGCAGGCTATAAAATATACTCAAGAATCTTAACATTTAGGTTAAAACAAATAGCAGAGGTAATGTTAACAGAAGAACAAAGTGGATTCAGACCAGGGCGTTCATGTATGGATAATATATTTACGATAAAAGAATTTATAAACAAAAGAAGAGAGAATATAACAAGGAAACACACATAGCTTTTATTGATTTTGTCAAGGCATTTGATAAAGTAGACAGAGGAAAACTCTGGACAATTTTAAAAGAAAAAGGAATTCCGAAACACTTAATAGCAGCTATAAAGAGTTTGTACTGGAACACAAATTTTGTTATAAAAACTAGAAAAGAAGTACGTAAAAATAAAATTCATACTAATCAAGGAGTTAACCAAGGATGCAGTATCTCTCCAGTCTTATTTAACCTATACATCAATGATATAATAAAAAAATGGAACGAAGAAACAAATAAAGGAATAAAATTAGATAAAACACACTACTTGAAAACATTATTATACGCTGATGACCAGGTAATAATAGCAAATACAGAAGACGAACTTCAAAGGAATATTTTTAAACTACATAATCTCAAAATATCCATAGAAAAACTAAGGTAATGGTATTCCAAGGGAAAAATCAAATCAGATCGAAAATAGTAATAGGAAACAAAATCATAGAGCAGGTGAACCATCTCAATTATCTAGGATGTGACATTTAATTTAATTATGATAATGATATAAATAATAAAATATCAAAGTTCCAGGGAATATGTGGTACGATAAAACGATCACTAAATAACAAAACAACAAGAGAGACCCAATTGAAATTTTATAAAATGTTGGCAGTACCGGTACTGCTCTATGGATCAGAAGCCTGGATACATAAAAAGCAAGATCTAAGTAGGATAACGGCGGCAGAAATTAAATTTTTGAGATATGTTAAAGGGTGCACTAAGGAAGACAGAATCAAGAACACAGAAATAAGACAGGAACTTGAAATATGTGCAATAACTGTGTTAAAATAGATACTTAGAGACAAAAATGGAAGCAACACATAGACAGAATGAATGAAGATAGATATCCAAAACAAATAACAAAATACAAACCTAAAGGCACCCGAGATGTGGGCAGACCTAGAAAGAGATGGGCTGAAGTCGGAACGGGTCAACAGACCTAATCCATGAATGCAGATGATGATGATCGTTCATTGTGTCATCCTCCCATCTGATCTTCGGTCTTCCTATAGCTCTGCCTCCTACTTGTTTCCATTTGTAGAGTTTTTTTGACCAGTCTCTGATCGTCCATTCTTATCAAATGTCCAAGCCAACCAATTCTGAGAGATCTTATATGGTTTTATTATGTTCTGATTTTTTATTAATTTGTTTAGTTCATTATCTCCAACAGTTATCAGTTCCTCTATTTGGTCCAAAAATTATTCTTAAAATGTTTCTTTCAAAAATTAGTAATTTATGTTCTATTGTTTCTTTTAGGACCCAAGTTTCATAAGCATATGTAACTACTGGCCTAATGAGTGTTTTGTATAACCTTACTTTTGCAGTTTTTGATATTAATTGGCTTTTAAATATGGTTCTTGCAAAATAAGCTTTATTCCCATTTACCAATCTTTCTTTAATTTCCTCTTCTAATGTATTATGTCCATTTACTTTCGTACCTAAGTATTTAAATGATTCTACTGTGTTAATTTGTATGCCATCAATTCGTAGATTTTCCGATTTTCTATTGTGATTACTACATTTTAAATATTTTGTTTTCTCTTGATTTATTATTAGACCAATTTTTTTAGATTCCTCTTTCAATTTTGTGAAGGTTTCACATAATGCTTGTCTGGTTATTGCTGTAATCAGTATGCCATCTGCATAACCTATACATTGTTTAAGTTTTGTTGTAATATTTTCCCTTAATTCCATTTTCTTAAATATATAATCAATGATTAAGCCAAATAGAGGGGGTCTCCTTATTTGACTCCTGATTTAATACTGAAACGTTCACTTAATTTATTGTTGATTTTTACTTTAGCAGTTGTATCTATTAAAGTTAAGGATATCAATTGAATTAATTTGTGTGGTACTTGATAATATTTAAGGCATTCAATTATTTGTTCCATATTGACAGTTATTTCCATATCCACAATAAATTGAAATCAAGATTTATAAGTAGAATGACCATTTGACAGGCAGACCGACCTGCAAACTTCCATGATGTTAATATATGACTACAACATATTCGAAATACATATATCAGACAAGAAATGGATGCACAAGAAACTGTTATCGATAGGATAACAAAGAGAGCTCTACGGTGGTATGGACATGTACAACGGATGTCGGAAGACCAGTTTATTAGGAATTGATCGTAAGATGGCGTTGGCAAATAGAAAGTATCACTCTGGTTGAATATGAATGGGGTGGATGCACAAGAAACTGTTATCGATAGGATAACAAAGAGAGCTCTACGGTGGTATGGACATGTACAACGGATGTCGGAAGACAAGTTTATTAGGAATTGATCGTAAGATGGCGTTGGCAAATAGAAAGTATCACTCTGGTTGAATATGAATGGGGTGGATGCACAAGAAACTGTTATCGATAGGATAACAAAGAGAGCTCTACGGTGGTATGGACATGTACAACGGATGTCGGAAGACCAGTGGCCTAAACAGGTGTTGGATTGGATGGTACCAGAGAGAAGGAAGATGGGGAGAAGTATAAGAACATGGTATGAGGGAATACATGATGCCATGATGAAGAGGGGTATGGAAGATGGACAATGGGAAGATAGGAATCTCTGGAAATCAGGAATCAAAGGCAAACGACTGTAAAGTGGAAAGCCTGTATTAAGTATTAAGTAAGTAAGATTCTTTCTTCACATCTAATTTCATATATGATAAAATTTAGTATGTAGATGGGCAGGACATGTGCGCGTATGTGGATTGAAAGACGTGCATGGAGGCTTCTTGTAGGAAAGCCAGGGGGAAAACGCCTAGTTGGTAGACCAAGAATGAGGTGGGAGAATAACATTAACTATGATTTGAGGGAAGTAGATTATACAAGGAATGATTGGAAAGCATTAGCTCAGGATAGGGATGTATGGAGAGCTTATGTTCGCGCGGCCATGAACGTAGGGGTTCGATAGTGCCAGTGAGTAAGTAAGTATGTATATTATGTTTTGGTGACCCCTTAATATACGAAATATCAACCCTACTTCTTTTTTACAAATTCCATTCAGTTTTCATCATTTACACGTGTCTCACGTGTCTCTCTATCTCTGTCGGTTTGTGTGTAAATTTGTAATATATTCTCAGCGTGACCCCAGCACGTAATTGAAACATGTTCTGGAAATTCTAGACTGGGGTTTCAGGCTGAGAGGTGAAAGGGTTATGGCAGGGTTGCAACAAAAAGAAAATAATACCATATCCCGGCAAACGTTTATTACAACTTGTCTGTATGTATTTTGCTTCCTGTATTTTGGTTGCCCTTCTGTTTCTACAAACATGGAACTCTTATTCTCCCCCTGCTGTTTCAACATCTACTACACCACCCTCCATGAAGTAATTATCGCTACCATGTTGCCTATAATATCTACTCACGTCAAGTTTCGCAAGTATCAGTAAATGTGGAAAATTTCAATGCATTACTATAGGATTTACAATAAATAGAAGTGCATTGCCCAACATGGTATTCAAACGATATCATTGTTTCACTACAGCTTATATCCATAGTAATTCTGCCCGAAGGCAGGTCCTTCACTGCAATCATAGCATTTTTATGCTGTGCTTGCAGCTTTACTAGGGAATTGTAGGTGTGGCAGCTTCCCGTTGCTTTCCACACCGGTGAAGGATGATGATGATGATGATGATGATAATGATGATGATCGCCATATGATTTCGGGGACCGTTTGGGCCTTACAGTTTTTCTGACATTTGCCTTACAGGTGAGGAAAAACCCCGATAAAAACCACACCCAGAAAAACTGCCCCGACCGGGGATCGAACGCGGGCCCGCTAAGTGACAAGGCAGCACGCTACCTCGAGACCACAGCGGTGGACGCACAGCTTATTTATATATATATATATTGATAATACAATTTTAGAGCAGGTGAACAGTTTTAAATATGTAGGTTTCAATTTATCATATGTTAAAATTGAAGATATTAATGAGAAAATAAATAATTTAATCCAATGTGTGGCACTATTAAAGAACCCTTAAAAATACAAGACAAGAAACAAAAATTAAATTTTATAAAGTAATGGCTGTTCCTGTATTGATGTATGGATTAGAATGTTGGACGATCACTAAAATACAAGAACAAAGATTGGAAGCAGCTGAGATGCGATTTTTAAGAAATATAGCAGGATATACTCTGCTGGATAAGAAAAGAAATGAAGATATAAGAAAAGAACTAAATATTTTCAAACTTACAGACCGAATAATTAAATATAGGAACGACTGGAAAGAACATATTGATAGAATGCCAGAAGGAAGATTTCCAAAATCATTGCTAAATTACAAACCGCGCGGAAGGAGAAATGTTGGTCGCCCACACAGAAGATGTTCTGAACAATTTTAACAATTCTAGCTTTCATGAAACCGGCTTAATCCCTGGAAGATGATGATGATGATGATAATGATAAGAAAAATAAATGCTCGGACGGGACTCGAACCCGGGCCTCTGGATTGATACCCCAGTGCGCTACCGATTACGCCACCGAGAAAGTCTAGAATATACGTTTATTATTCTATATATATATATAAGAGATCCGGGTTCGAATCCCGTCCAGGCATTTATTTTCTTATCATACCATATATATGCGCTCTCTTACTATTATTACGAGGTATAGCAGGAAATCGATCTCGACTGTCATCTAGTAGCTCCTATAGCAAGTAAGCAAATTAAAGAGAATATTTTTTATTTTATAGCGATGACTCTTATCGATGTTGTAATTAATTTTTTGACGAGCAATGAAAGCTTAATATGATATGATAGGAAATATAAATGCTCGGACGGGACTTGAACCCGGACCTCTGGATTGATACCCCACTGCGCTACCGATTACGCTACCGATCATATGTATATATAAGGTGCAACAAAATTGAATATATTGAATCCGTTCATATTTTGCGGATAGATGGACTCATATATCCATCCATAGTAATTCTGCCCGAAGGCAGGTCCTTCACTGCAATCATAGCATTTTCATGCTATGCTTGCAGCTTTACTAGGGAATTGTGTAGGTGTGTAGCTTCCCGTTGCTTTCCACACCGGTGAAGGATGATAATGACAATGGTAAGGATGATAATGATAAGGATGATGGCCATATGATTTCGGGGACCGTTTGGGCCTTAAAGTTTTCCTGACATTTGTCTTACAGGTGAGGAAAAACCCCGATAAAAACCTCACCCAGAAAAACTGCCCCGACCGGGGATCGAACCCGGGCCCGCTGCGTGGCAAGGCAGCACGCTACCTCGAGACCACAGCGGTGGACGGACTCATATATAAGGAACACAAAAACAATTTATGAGACTTGTCAGATATTCCTGGAATTTTATATTCTCACTGATCTTTAAATATATTTTTCTCCAAACTAAATTTTTATCACTTGTACCCCTTTTCCTCTGACCGCCTCAATTCAAGTATGTAGTATAGGATTAAGTTTTTCATATTTTGATTATATATATTATTTTCTCGATACTTTTAAAATCCATGACGAAACACCGTTAAGGTTACTATGTAACATTTATATAACAAAAATACAATACCTGGTATCTCAGTCTTCCTCAACTTTAAACTTGAAAAGGAAGACCAAGAACAACCTGGAAGAACAACGTTCAAAATTCAATGTGGAAATTTGGTGTAACAGATGAAGACACAGAAGACAGAGAACGATGGAGAACTTTAATTAAGGGAAATTTGTGAATGTTTGTTGCAAACTGACAGTCTGTAAGTCCGTAGTCATTTCTATCCATAGTAATTCTGCCCGATGGCAGGTCCTTCACTGCAATCATAGCACTTTCATGCTATGCTTGCAGCTTTACTAGGTGTGGTAGCTTCCCGTTGCTTTCCACACCGGTGAAGGATGATGAAGATGATGATAATGATAAGGATGATGATGATGGCCATATGATTTCGGGGACCGTTTGGGCTTTAAAGTTTTCCTGACATTTGTCTTACAGGTGAGGAAAAACCCCGATAAAAACCTCACCCAGAAAAACTGTCCCGACCGGGGATCGAACCCGGGCCCACTGCGTGAAAAGGCAGCATGCTACCTCGAGACCACAGCGGTGGACCGTAGTCATTTATATTTATTTATTTTTTAGTTTATGTTAATTACTAAGATTGGTTGGAGAAAACCCTCAATGATGAGGAAAATCTCAAAATAAATAAAAAAATATTAAAAAATATTATTTTCTCGCCCACTAGTGATTTTTTACGATACCTTCCATGAAAGGAAATAGTTTGTTTGATAAAATCAACCAGATGTTAAAGTTTTAAGCTAAGCTGTAAACATAAAATTATATTCATAAATTGATGATTCATTGATGGATTGATTGATTGATCGATTAATGGAAATAGGACAAATAACACAAAGTTGAAAGTAAACTGAAAGTAATCCTTTCTCCAGACGATTTCTCAAACATCTGGGCAGAACGATGCGTTATAGCTGGACCATATCTACTGGCTTTCCCTCTCGCAAGCTATCAATTGCTTGTCATCGAGACCCATTGTCCAGGCATCAAGCACCCTCTCTTGCCCCCGTCCATCAGAGGGTGAGTCTGCCAAACTTCCACTGGAAGAAGGGAAGAAGTGTCATGAAAAAATGATAGAAAATAATGAAACGTATGGAGGAGGGTGTCGGGTAAGTATTGGATTTCCCTCGGGTTCTTATACACTTCAGTGAAATTGGGTTTCATTGTGTTATTTGTTTTTGTAACGCTGAGAACGTGGGTTCAGGTGCAGGGAGTGATTCATACAAAATGTAATATTTTGAAGATAAATAGAGTGTTGAAGTGGGTCCAATATTGTGAGAGAACATAAAAAGGTAAATATCCCATTAAAAGGCCATGGATCTCAAAAGGGGATATGGACTTAAATATTCACATATTCACAGATAATATTACGAGATGGTAATAGGTTGGCTAGAATTCGGTACTTATTTGGAAAAAGGCTGAGTGATTCCAAGTGTAGTTTGGCACGAAGATGTGAAAACTACTCTGCTGTCCATGTTAGATATTTACTGTAGATATCCAGTGCAAAGACAAAAACTTACTCTCTAAAGTCTCTTGCGTAATATACCACAACATAGGACATCACATCACTCCATGTCATATACCATACTTGCTTCACAATAGCCTCTGCCCGCTCCTGGAATCTCCTTCCTCGAGATATCAGGGGTTGCCGCACACTTGGTACCTTTAAGTCACGCTTATACAGTTACCTGTTGTCTAATAATTAATTTTTCTCTATTTATTTAATTTTATACTATGTCATTAATATTTTCCTCGTTTTTTTATATATATCTTGTACATATTATATATTTAATTCGTTAAATTTAGAGTAAATCAAAATACATTATAAATATTAATTGTATTTTATCCATAACTTGTAATCGTTTATATATATATATATATATATATATATATATATTGTAAATTAGATTTAAGACTATTTTTTTGTTTGTATTTTTTTTAACCTGGTTGAGTGGTAGACAAGGCCTTAAGGCCTTAACTCTGCCAGGTAAAATAAAGCTATTATTATTATTATTATTATTATTATTATTATTATTATTATTAGTATTATTATTATTATTATTATTATTATCTTCACTTCTCGCAACTGGAATTCCCTACCACAAGAAATAAGGGGCTGCCGGACATTGGCATCTTTTAAAAGAAATCTAAATTTATATTTGCTCTAAACTCGACTTCATTATTATCCAGTGTAAGATATATATATTAATTGGTGTTTCTCGTATAATGTATCATATTTATATTATTATTATTATTATATTATATTATTATTAGTATCATTATTGTTATTACCCTATAAAATGTTGTTTGTACATGACATTTACATTGCTACATTTATTGTATCTTTAACTGTTTGTAATTAGTATAGTGTATATCTATATTTGTCAAATATTTATTTGTATTTGTGCTGGTTGAGTGGAAGAGAGGGCCTTATGGCCTAACTCTGCCAGAATAAATAAAGTATTATCATTATTATTATTATTATTATTATTATTATTATTAGTAGTAGTAGTAGTAGTAGTAGTAGTAGTAGTAGTAGTAGTAGTAGTAGTAGTAGTAGCAGTAGTAGTTGTAGTAGTAGTATTACCTTCCTAACACAGTAAAAATAAAGAAAATCTTCTACTCTTGACTGGCATTATGCTGGGTCGAGGGATATGATGATAATAAGCTATTATTTCTTATGATTTGTGATATAAATGGATGCCAGCTGATCAGGCCTAACGCACAATCACAGGAACTCGTGAATTAAATTAATTTATTAACAAATTATCTACAATCCATTATTTTAAATATTAGTAATAATATAGCCACTGTTATTATTAATCATAATTTTTAGAGAAATAATTGATTATGGAACACGACAAAGCGTAGTTGGTTAAGACAGTTCGCTACGATCCAAAAGGTCGAATATTCGAGCCTCGTAATGTGCGGATTTTTAAACTCGTCTATATCTTCTGGCAGCACTACGACCCTGAGGTCTACTAGTCCTCTATTTAAAACGAGTACAATCCACGTTTTCTGAGGATAAAGCCGACCGTCACGCAGGACTGACATTTCAGCTGACATCTCGTGCCGCGATTGCCTAGAAATGGGACAATATTTGTTTAATACATTACGAAACTCCGTTGAAGTCACTATGCTAAAATTTTAAGAAAATATAAAACAGTACCTGATATCTCAGTTGTTTTCAACAATCAACAGTGTAGTTTAGTAGGAGGCCTTTCGAAAACTTAAGTTTCATCTTCTGCATTCAGTTTGGTTCCAGTTTGTTACTGAAGGCAGAAGATTAAACTTAAGTTTTCGAAAGCCTCCTACAAAACTACACTACTGATTATTGAGGACGACTGAAATCTCAGGTACTGATTTATATTCCTTAAAACTTTAGAAAGTGGGAGCCTTAACTTCCTACTACTTCAAGGGCCTGCTATGGCCTGTAGAGGTATCACTTTTTACACATACTACTGTAGTATGCAGGACTATTGTATGCTTTAAATTGTTAGTTGAGAGGGAAAAAAAACCTAATTGCATTAGTTCTTCCAATATAAATAAACATGTATTAATACTAATTATGGGCCCTAACAGAGAGACAAAGGAGGAGCATTGAAATCTGCCAAAGGAAGATGGAGAGGAAGATAGTGGGTGTCTCACTCTGGGATAAGATTTCCAACATGGCGCTGCTACAGAAAATTACAACTTCAAAGAACATTACTCAAAAAGCCCTCCAAACAAAGTGGACATGGGGTGGTCATGTAACAAGACAACAAGGCAGATGGGCGCGTGAAACCACCATGTGGGACCCCTACATTGGAAGACGAACACGAGGTCGGCCAAGAAGAAGATGGGCAGACACGTTCAAACTGATGTTGGGAGGACATTGGTCAACCACAGTCCGCAACAGGAACAAGTGGAAACAACTAGCGAAGAATCTAAGAATGGACTAAAATTCTTAATAAACTGCAGTGAAGTGCACAAGTGAAAGACTCTATAAACATAATGTCACGTGAATTAGCTCACCACGTGAACCACTTAAAACTTTAAAATTGAGCCCCCCTCTTGTAGGAGGCCCTAGCCCTTCATGGGACATAGTGGCTACATTCATTCAATAAAATTCATTGTTAAAACTGTTGAGGTGGAGAGTCATAAAATAAAATAAGTTAAAATATACCTTCTTAGGTAAAATCCGTCGTCCTCAACTTATAAAATAGGCCTATGTATTCTTTATGCCTGTAGACCTTTCAGAACATCCGTTCCATCTTCAGCAGGTCCTTCTTCGCTACAATATCTAATATGATGGTTGATGGTAGGATAGCAGCATCAACCATCATATTAGATATTGTAGCGAAGAAGGACCTGCTGAAGATGGAACGGATGTTTTGAAAGGTCTATAGGCATAAAGAATACATATTTTATAAGTTGGGGACGACGGATTTTACCTATGAAGGTATATTTTAATTTATTTTATTTTAAAACATTTATTATTTGTATCATTATCTCTTATCAAAATTTTACTCGATATTTTGATAGGTTTTATTTGTGATCGAATTAAACTAGAAAATATTTTGGCAGGAGTGAATTAGATGGCAATAATTATAGTAGTACCGCATGGAAGAGAATTAATCTCTAAAGCCTTTGATATCAACTGCTCAATTATAACACCTGTCAAAATATCCACAGTAGAATTAATTTGGAATTACACAATGGTTCCGCATGAATAAGCACATTACAGCGTATCGCTAAATGTTGTTTGCCTCGTTTCAAATTTGAATTTAACATTTCAATTATCCGCAGTCTAAACGTGACAAATAAATTATTCTATTAGGACATTAACCAACAAATTCAATTTGAATTTGGTTTTTTATATCTTTAGATGAAAGATATTATAATCAAAGACAAAATCAAATTTGGTCTTCAGTGAAATAATGTTTCAGTAGGTCTATAGAGCACAATCACTAAGGTTAGAAGAGTGAGAAATCGAGAGCTTAAAATAATTCTAAAATACCAACGTTTTCTTTAAGATTGGGCCGTATATTCTCAATAAGGAACTATAATGAAATTTTCACATCAGAAGGATGAATGGTGATAAGCTCTCGAAATAAACGTTAGAATGGATAGCAGCAGCAAAACCTATTCAAATGAATAAAAGAAGTTCCAGATAGAATAAAAATTAAGTATTTGTTTTTTCTTAATGGAAACAAGTATCTTAAAAAATATGTATATATATATATATATATATATATTATATATATATATATTCAGATTTTGTCATTGTAATTTAATGTAGGGTTAAAAACTATAATATAGTTACCTTGTAGTCCGTCTCCTCAACTTAAGTTCTTTTAAACTATGTAGGCCTTTCGGGACTAGTCCCATCATCCGCAGAATGCATTAGGTTAGTTCTTGTGACCCTTGTTGAAGCACCTGACTTTGGTTGTGAGAATTTTGTACAGATTTGATTGTGTGGATTAGGTGAGTATTCAGTTAGAATAAGGTTGTTGTTGATTTCTCTTACGATTGCGATTTCTCATCAATTATATTTATTCTCGTTGGAATGTTTTCTATATGTACTATGTGAGGTGTTATCGATGTTATGCATATGGTGTCCAGCTTGAATTACATGTTTTGCGTAACTTGATTTTCCTCCATTGTAAATGAAATCTCTGAAATGTTCCTAAAATCTAATGTTGAAGTTTCTGTTAGTTTTCCCAATGTAGAATTTATTGCAGTCTGTACATGTTAATTTGTAGATGCCTTTATTGTCGAATTCGTCTATTTCTTCGATGTTGTTGTTTATTAAATTGTTTAAGTTGTTGTCAGTTCTGTAGGATATATTAATATTCTTATCGAGCTTTTTTAGTGTGTTGGCCAGTTTTAATGTTTCTACCTCAACGGAAAATCACCATGAATTTTACTAGTATAGATTTGTCATTACTTTGCATAATGCATAATGAAATATAGTATTGCTAATTAAATATCTTACATGTTATATGCACGGAGGTGTGTATCTTTATCTTATATATATATATATATATATATATATATATATATATACTAGATGGCCCGGCGAACTTCGTATCGATTTTAAATATTTTTACGTTTGCATTAATGACTATGTAATGCAGTAAAATACAATACTTACACACGAAATTAATATTATTATCAACAAACTGAAAATAAAATAAACACTGAACACACTTAAATTATGAAATAATCAATATTTGTAATTCAATTGAAATTCGCGGTTGCAACAAAAAGCATAGCCACCTCCATCTCCATTTGTTAAATAATAAACAAATAAATTATTCTATTAGGACATTAACCTTACCAAATTACCTTACACCGCCATCTGTTAGAATCGTATGGAACTCATAGATAATTATAACTCTTTGTTAAATAATAAACAAATAATTTGCAATAAAAAATAATGCGACTATAAATTTAGTTATAAACTACCCTATGTCTCAAGTTGGATCAAACTGTACACAATGTGCAAAATTTTATTAAAATCGGTTCAGTAGTTTAGGATTCCATCGCGGACAAACAACGTGACACGAAATTTATATATATATATACCTGCCATCTTCATAGATTACAAGAAGGCTTTCGATCTCTTAAACAGACAGCTGATAATAAGAAGAATGGAAGAAGCAGCAGGGAGAAACCAAATATCCAGATTAATTGAGAACATCCTCTCCAGAAACCGAGTGCAGATAGACGACGGAGTTTCAAAATCAGAGCAGATAGATCAGACAAACGGCGCACCCCAAGGTGATCCGTTGAGCCCCCTGCTTTTCATAATAGCAACAACAACAATATCCGCAGAGACAGAAACAGAAAACGCCCAAATCTTGGCATATGCTATAGACATGGTGATTACATTCCATGATATTAAAAAAGTTCAAACTGCGTTCGACAAACTCGTAGCATGGGCCGAAAAGAACGACCTCGAAAGAACTGCTGAGGGAACTCAACGAGAAGGGAGAACAGATATGGCCTGAGTTCTACGTAACGGATGCGATGATCTACAGGGAATAGACAGCAGCCAGGTACGACCTCAGACACACCGTGACGAGAGTCGCGGTCCATGGTTTCCACCACAGGATATGCACAACAGTGAAGCGCCATAACCCAGAAGAAAAGTGCAAGTGCAAACTATGTGGGTCGCACTGCGACCGATATCACCTATTACAATGTAAAAACATAGGAACCTCCATAACAGACTTCTGTAAGACATGGAAATGATTATTTCTACATGGCCATTGGCTGCAACATAGGAACCTCCATAACAGACTTCTGTAATTTGTGGAAATGATTCTTTCTACATGGCCCATTGGCTGCAATAATATATATTATTATATATACATACCACCGTGTTCCAAAATGATGAACGGGGTTTAAATAGTTGATGTAGCTTTACAAACGAAATTGGATGCGTGATTATTTGCTATAATGTAAGAAAAACTGTGAAAGTTTTATATCCTGTATGCAGTAAATTGTTTCTTGTCATTATTATTTTGTCAGCATTAAATTTGTGAAAATGGCGATTCCTGTAAAAACGTCATTCTGTGTATTGCAATTTGCGAGGTCTGGTTCTATTGTTCAGAGAGCTTTCCGACGCCAATTTGGAATTGATCCTCCAATAGATAAAATTATCCGTCGATGGTATAAACATTTAGAAACAACTAGATGTTTCTGTAAAAGGAACAGTCCAGGAACACCAAATAACGAGCCGGACCGGATGACATGATTCATTCCCATATCCTCCACGGTCTCCCGATCTCACACCTTGTGATTTCTTCCTGTGGGGTATGTGAAGGACCATGTGTACGTACCACCACTTCCCGTCGACCTTCCAGACTTGATAAGAAGGATTGTTGCTGCTGTTGAATTCATTTCTCCAAATATGCTGACCAAGGTTTGGGAGGAATTCGACTATCGGCTAGATGTTTGCCTTGTGACGAAAGGTGCTCACATGGAATACTTATAAAGTATGTTATGAAAACTCGAAGAGTTTCTCTTTAATCCCATGTAACTTTTGTTTTTATATATTTCATGTCTTACTTACTTACTTACTCACTGGCACTATCGAACCCGTAGGTTCATTACCGCGCGGGCATAAGCTCTCCATACATCCCTATCCTGAGCCAATACTTTCCAATCGTTCCCTGTATATTCTACTTCCCTCAAATCATAGTTAATGTTGTTCTCCCACCTCATTCTCGGTCTACCAACTGAGCGTTTTCCTTCTGGCTTTCCTACAAGAAGTTTCCATGCACGTCTTTCATTCCCCATATGTGCAACATGTCCTGCCCATCGCAGTCTATGAGACTTAATTGTTCTTATTATATCTGGCTTCTATAAAGACCATGTAGTTCATTGTTAAGTAGTCTTCTCCATTCACATGTCTGTTCATCTCTCTTTGGTCCAAAAATTTTCCTAAGAACTTTATTCTCAAATACTCGTAATCTCCTTTCCTCCCTTAAGTAGAGTCCATGTTTCCGTATATTACTGGTAGAATAATAGTTTTATATATTTTCAGCTTAACGTTTTTTGAAAGGAGTTGGGACATCAAAAGTCTCTGCAATGCATAATATATTTCATGTCAGGGAAATTAAATAACTTTGAAACCCCATCCATCATTTTGGAGCCCTCTGTATATATATATATAAACTGTATCTATTAATTCACATATTCGCATGAAGCTGGGTATTAATTGAAAGAAAATACCTTTTTTATTTTGTTCATTAAGTAGTTCATTATTGTATGAACTACTGGTCAGAACAACATTTCCTGCACTTTTTATTTTCCTCTTAATTTGCTCACTGTCACTGGAGGGCAGTGAGACTGAGTTTTCGCTACCTCTCGTGATAGAGAGAGAGAGAGAGAGAGAGAGAGAGAGAGAGAGAGAGAGAGAGAGAGAGAGAGAGAGAGAAAGAGAGAGAGAGAGAGGAGAGAGAGAGAGAGAGAGAATATTCACCTTTTTTTTCCAGACTATTTAGGTAACACAGACATTACTTTTGGGCTGCATGAAATGGAGATGCTTGGTCTACATGGACTGAGGGTGCTAGGTACAGATTGCAACGTTGATAGAAGCACATAGTCATTACATGTTGTTCATAATAAAACCCTAGTATTTTTTACTTTTGGAACACTCTGTATAACGTTCCAGTACCCTGTCTGAAAATTAACATAACGCAGCTAATGAACCCAGTTCGCTTGCAAATTGTCCTTCATTTAGAAAAATTACGCAATCCTTCATGACTTCTTTATTACAGTTTTTGTTATAATTGAACAAACATTCAATTTATTTCTGGATCAAATAAAGACATGTCTTAATTTTAATTTACAATACTGTACGTTTTATCAAGAATAAGAGATATAGGCCTACATTGTCCGGGCTCTTTTCATTGCGGTACCAAAATTTGCCAAACTAATTGAATCATACACGCAAATAGGGGCAAAAACTTTTACGAGTAGTTACATATTCAAGGGATATCAATAAAGCATCCTTAGCACTAAATCTGAATATGGACGATCAGCCGATAAAAGTTCACTATACCAGAAGAGTCCACCGCTGTGGTCTCGAGGTAGCGTACTGCCTTGTCACGCAGCGGGCCCGAGTTCGATCCCCGGTCGGGACAGTTTTTCTGGGTGAGGTTTTTATCGGGGTTTTACCTCACCTGTAAGACAAATGTCAGGAAAACTTTAAGGCCCAAACGGTCCCCGAAATCATACGGCCATCATCATCATGATCATCATTATCATCATCATCCTTCACCGGTGTGGAAAGCAACGGGAAGCTACCACACCTACACAATTCCCTAGTAAAGCTTCAAGCATAGCATGAAAGGACCTGCCTTCGGGCAGAATTACCATGGATGGATACCAGAAGAATCACTTGTTTAGAAATGTCATATATAATAAATAAATAAATAAATAAATAAAGCCTGATATGTCCCTTTAGGGCAAAGGCCTCCCTGTACAGGGGTTAAGCTCTATTTGAGAGTGTCACCCGGTGAGCTACTCCGTGGTGAGAAGTTGACTTGGATGTAGCACTTGGTTTGTATACACTGTCTGTTCTGTGATTAGTTAATACACAGTTGGCTCTCCATCGTTCTCCAGCTTTTCCTGCATCTGGCGACTCTGGACCATTGCGCCCCTGCTCGTTCTTTGAAGATGTCAGCCCATCGTCGTCTTGGTCTTCCGCGCTGTCTCTTGCCTGTGTACGGGTCCCATACCAACATGAATTACTTTATCTTCTACCACTTTGCATATTGACATTGTATTTAATTATTCCAAGACGATATTTGCATTTCTGTTAAGAAAACAGTGTTATAACTGCTGAAGATAGGCCGTGAAATTTAATTTGTATGCATTTTTTGTCTCGTGAAAAGTATGTGGCCTTTCTAAAGGCACGCGCCGTAGATGAATGGTTTAAAACATGAAGCCTTGGTGAAGAGTTACAGGACTTGCGCTGGTTCGAGTCGTCACCGAGGAAGGAATTTTCTCAGGGGATTTCAATTTGTATGGTACTGGTTGGAGCTTACCCAGCATCGCGAGGAATTTGAATAGCAAAAATGAATAGTAGCTCCAGGTTGATAAAATCGGCTATAACGGTTAGGGGACCCGACATGCTGACAACATATCACACCATATTGGGTGACTGGTGGTACATCTCTATGACTAACACATGCTCCAAATGGGAGTCAATGAGAAATCATGTTTCAATGTACCTCGTTTTACAACCAATCACAGTCGTGTTTCACCCGATATTTATCTGTTAAGTTTATCATATTAAAGAAAGTTCTTCCTTTTGATATTCTGAACAGGTCATATCATTATTTTGCAGTAACTGACTCTCTAAGAAATACGGCTACCAGATCGTATATATAGTGCACGAACGTTAACAGATACTGCTTGCGGGATATAATAGAAAAACACTCGTAGTAATTGATTATACCACAATATAATAATATGTAAAATTTATCTTTGTGCCATTGATAGTGTATGAAATTAAAAAAAAAGTATGCAAAATGTTTAACAAAAAAGTTTCGTGTTCAATTTTTTTAAAAATTAAAAATCTATATCTGAACACAGGCAAAACTTTATTATTGTCAAATGAACTATGGGCAATAACATACTGAATTTTGGAAACAATTGGATAAATATTTTTGAGAAAATGTTGTACCAGGGCAATACTTTTAAGAAGTTGGACTTTTTATCTTCATTTTTTCATCATCATCATCGTATTTTTAATTATTCATGAAGAAATATGTGTAAAAAGTTAACCAGAGCGCCTTTATATTTAGGAAGACTTGTTTAATTAGTGACATAATTTTCATGCACTTAACTTAAGAATAAACTGAAAAATTGCAAATTTTGTTTGTTGCAAATTTTTAAACCTAATTGCAAGGACTTTAATACCGGGTGCCCTTTATAAATACTTTTCCTATATAAATAAGTTAATTGGTGCACGCCGTAGCGTAGTGGTTAAGGCACTGGGCTACAAGCCGAAGGGTCGAGGGTTGAAGTCCCGTTGGGGTCAGGATTTTTAAACTGACCCAAACCCTCTGGCGGCACCAATGCCCTGGGGTCGACTCAGCCTCTAACGGAAATGAGTACCAGACGCTTGTTCTGGGGGTAAAGGCGGCCGTCACGCAGGGCTGACATAAAGTGCCGATTGTCTAGAAAAAGTGGGAGCCTTAACCTCCTACTACCCCAAGGGCCTCCGGGCCTGTTGTGGGATCACTTTACTTTTAATTTACTATATATAAGTTAATTTATTGTCCAATCATATAATGATAGTACGCTGTGATGAAAATTATCTTATTTTTGGAATGTTCGATTTGGACCTGTACAATCACCTTCAAATGTTTCTGATTTTTCCCAGTCAGAATAATTTTTTGGGTGGGGAGAGGGAACTGTATACTACATTGTTTACAAAAATATCTCCATAACACTTTCAATATGTTTACTTTTTTTTACACGCTTTATATTAGCTTGACCTGTATCTATCTATCTATCTATGTAACGGAATCTTTCAACGCGATTTTCACCCACTTAAAATCATTGGATCGACTTGAAAGTTTGTATACTTATAATAAAAGACCCGTGAAAATACAATAATTTCATATTTTGTTTCTAAACTCATGGACAGAATCATCAGAAATTCAAAAAAAGTGTCTTTGTATCTATGTAACGGAATTTGTGAACACGATTTTCACGCACTTAGAAACATAGGATCGACTTGAAACTTTGTATACGTGTAAAGGACCCGTGACAATACAATAATTTCATATTTATGTTCTAATATCCTGGCCAGAATCATCAGAAAATCAAAAAAAGTGTCTTTGTATCTATGTAACGGAATTTTTTAACACGATTTTCACCCACTTAGAAACATTGGATCGACTTGAAACTTTGTGTACTTGTAAAGGACCCGTGACAATACAATAATTTTATAATTTGTTTCTAAAATCCTGGCCAGAATCATCAGAAAAAAAAATGAAAACTGGTATAATAGGTTGCGGACTTGCCGCCTTTTTAGACAATCGTTTTAGGAACTCTCATGGTAGAGCGGTGAACTCTAATGTTATATAATTTCAGTAATCCATAGGTCGCTGGTTCAAATCCGGCTGAGAGGTTTTTTTAGAAGAGTATTACTTTTAGCTCATACTAAAATAGTATCGAATTTAAAGATATTTATATTTTTATCTTATTCTGTAAAATATTAAAAGTAAAAAATAAAAAATAAATAATGGTTTTAAAAAACTAAAACAACACGCTTTATTAGAAAACCGAACTAAAAAAATGAAAAATAATTTTAATTTCCAACATGCTTGGGATAAATAATTTTACCTTCAAAAGCGATTGATTTTTACATTTTCTTCTTACAGACTTTACTTTTACCAATATCTGTTTATTACCAAATATATTAATTGATATAGAGCACCCCACGCTTTTGATGGTAAAATTATTTAACCCAAGCGTGTTGGAAATTAAAATTATTTTTCATTTTTTTAGTTCGGTTTTCTAATAAAGCGTGTTGTTTGAGTTTTTTAAAACTATTATTTATTTTAGAAAACAGCTTCTCTGATTTTTCGATGTCACAGTCAATTATTTAACATGATAACCTTTGTGATATTAATAAAGAGAAGAGGAGTGTGATTATTCATTGATGTTCTATTTTTATATACGAATATTTAGACTGAAATATGATAAACTCAATCATCCCTAGGATATTGAATCTACGATTTTTATGAGAGAAACAAAGCTTGCCCACAAAAACAGTGTATAGACTGAATGGCCCATAAAATATCACAGCTGGATATGTAACCACAGCGCTCTCTTTTGAAATCTAAAGCTACTCTGTATATCATATGTCACAATGGCAGATGTCACAACATCCAACTAAACAAACGTGACTGGATAATTAAAACTTTTGCAACTCGGCTGAATATTTATAAGCGCAAATAATATAGTGTGCCACATATACATATGACATTACACATTCTCCTCGCTTAAAAAAGAATATTTTACTTTTAGAAATCCACAAATTAGCAAAGAAATCGGGAAACACTCTGAAAAAATGATACGTCTTGCTTGATGCGTATAAAACGGAAAAGTAAAGTGATCCCACTACAAGTCTTCGGAGGCTTTTTCAGTAATACATAAATGACTTGCCAACTGTACTAAAGCACTGCCGTTATCACCTCTACGCTGATGATCTCCAAATTTACCTACATTCACCTCCTCATTCTCTCTATAACAGCTTGATGAAAATGAATGACGATCTCATATCCATCTTTAACTGGTCTTCAAGTATCGGTCTAAATCTAAATCCTAACAAGTCGCAAGTAATTCTAATGGGACAACAAAGACTGCTTACAACCTTTGACATATCTACACTACCAAACATTACTATAAATAATATAATTATCCCTTATTCTTCTTCAGTAATAGATCTAGACGCAAATTTAACCTGGCAAACACAAGTGAAACACATATGTAAAAAGACTTTCTCCATCTTACATTATCTTAGACGTTTAAAGAATTTTCTCCCAGTTTCGTTAAAACAAATCCTTGTGCAGAATCTTTTGTTACCACACTTCGATTATTGTGACATTATATATAATGATCTAAACTATGACTTGTCGCAGAGACTGCAGCGTGTTCATAATGCTTGCGTTCGATTCATTTTCAATATCGCGCCGTTATGACCATATTTTCGAACACTTTAATAACCTCTCTTGGCTCCGTCTTACTGACAGACGTAAATTGCACACTCTCTTTCACTACTTTTCAAGCTTCTGAATTCCTACATCCCTACTTACCTGGCGTCTAGATTTGAGAAGTTATCCTCTTACCACAATATTGACACTAGATCACAAGATAGCAGTCTGCTAACAATTCCTCTTCATAGCACTTCCTCCTATTCTACTTCCTTCACAGTAGCCTCTGCCCGCTCCTGGAATCTCCTTCCTCAAGATATCAGGGGTTGCCGCACACTTGGTACCTTTAAGTCACGCTTATACAGTTACCTGTTGTCTAATAATTAATTTTTCTCTATTTATTTAATTTTATACTATGTCATTAATCTTTTCCTGTTTTTTTATATATATATATATATATTATATAATTCGTTAAATTTAGAGTAAATCAAAATACATTATAAATATTAATTGTATTGTATTCATAACTTGTAATCGTTTATATATATATATATATTATATATATATATTGTAATTTAGATTTAAGACTATTTTTTTGTTTGTATTTTTTTAAACCTGGTTGAGTGGTAGACAAGGCCTTAAGGCCTTAACTCTGCCAGGTAAAATAAAGCTATTATTATTATTATTATTATTATTATTATTATTATTATTATTATTATTATTATATTTGAAAAGAAAAATATACGCCTAGACTGGGGTTTGAATCCAGGACCTTTGACTCTCTATGCCAATCCTCTATTCATGTGATCTACCTAGACCTCCAATCTAAACGCGTATTTTTCTCTTCTACATAGTTAATTCCCTAACCCCAAATGCTACGAGCCGTTGCTACGATTTTTGCAAATGGCGGCTCCTTTGTTAAGAAGACTTTTTATTGGGAATTTAAACATTACTTATAAAGCCAGTAGTGCTTCTTTTAATGTTCATATTATTCGTTTTTAAACATCTTAATGATGGACAAATTATATTTGAAAAGAAAAATATACGCCGAGACTGGGGTTTGAACCCAGGACCTTTGACTCTCTATGTCAATGCTCTATCCAAGTGAGCTATATAATTTGTCCATCATTAAGATGTTTAAAAACGAATAATATTAACATTAAAAGAAGCACTACTGGCTTTTTAAGCAATGTTTAAATTCCCAATAAAAAAATCTTCTTAACAAAGGAGCCGCCATTTGCAAAAATCGTAGCAACGGCTCGTAGCATTTGGGGTTAGGGGATTAACTATGTAGAAGAGAAAAATACGCGTTTAGATTGGAGGTCTAGGTAGATCACTTGGATAGAGCATTGACATAGAGAGACAAAGGTCCTGGATTCAAACCCCAGTCTAGGCGTATATTTTTCTTTTCAAATATAATTACCTATTACTCAAAAATCCTCCGAAGGCTTGTAGTGGGATCACTTTACTTTTCCGTTTTATTCGCATCAAGCAAGACGTATTATTTTTTCAGAGTGTTTCCCGATTTATTTGCTAACTTGCGGATTTCTAAAAGTAAAATATTATTTTTTAAGCGAGGAGAATGTGTAATGTCATACGTATATGTGGCACACTATATAGGTACGATACAAGTTAGCTGCGAAACGTTCGATATGCAAACATCTTAGCACAGGAAAATATTGTTTGTCTTGGCCTCCTCTTCCCACAACAATTTAAGGGCACCCAGTAATTATTTGGTTTAAAAAATATATTTCTTTTTATATTTGCTTCAAAAATTCAGTAAGGTCTATTTTATCGATCTGTAGTATTATTTTGTCGATTTTAGACATTTAAACTCACAAAAATTCCATTTTTAAAAATGGCGTATCTGTGTGCACATTCATTGTTTCTTGCATTTTTTCGTAACTTGTATTTTTTTCATATTTTGGTACACTTTTCTCTGAAACTAAGAAAGATAGGATAATAATTTTTGCCATGGACATGCAGTTTAAAGAACTCTATGATAATAAGGTAAATTTATCTTCGAGTTATTGATAGAATTTCAAATTCAAAAACATACATATTTATACAACATTTTTAACAAAAAATGTTTGGTCTTCGATTTTTTTAAAAATAAATCACAATCCATATCTGAACCCACAAAGGTAAAAGTAAAGAGAATCTTATTATTGTCAAATGAACTATGAACAATAACATACTAAATTTGGGAAAAAATTGGATAAGTTTTTTTTTTAGAAAATTGAACCAAGACAATACTTTTAAGAAGTTTGATTTTTTTTTATTTTCATTGTTTTGCATTTTAAATTATACATGAAGAAAATCTCTAAAAAGTTAACCAGAGTGTCATTATGTTCAGGATAACTTGTTTAATTAGTGACATAATTTTCATGCACATAACTTAAGAATCCATCCATAGTAATTGTGCCAAAAGCAGGTCCTTCACTGCAATCGAAGCATTTCCATGCTATTTTGCAGCTTTACTAGGGAATTATAGGTGTGGTAGCTTCCTGTTGCTTTCCACATCGGTGAAGGATGATGATAATGATAAGGATGATGATGATGATGGCCATATGATTTCGGGGGTTGTTTGGGCCTTAAAGTTTTCCTGACATTTGTCTTATAGGTGAGGAAAGCCCCCCGATATAAACCTCACCCAGAAAAACTGCCCCGACCGGGGATCGAACCCGGGCCCGCTGCGTGACAAGGCAGCACGCTACCTCGAGACCGCAGCTTAAGAATAAGCTGGAATAATTATTTTTGTATGTTGCAAATTTTTAAGCTAAATTGCAAGGAAATTAGCACCGGGTGCCCTTCAAACGATTTTGCACCATCCTATATGCGAAAAACAGATAGAATACCTTTCTCTTCGGATTGTTTAATGAAGTGTGGTGTACCCTGAAAAATCGATTCTGTACAGAGTGTACTTTCCTCTACCAAGTGCGTAAAACAAAATTTACCTTTTCCCACAAAACCAAATGTAGAACATTTTTAGTTACTGCTTTTGAAAGTTAACAAATAATAACTTGCGTTTACGTCAACTGACTTCTTGAAAGGGTTTATAAAGCATACGTTGCACAGTAATAAGGGCGATTTAACGCTTGGCTAAGCTGTGCCAAGTTAATTTTAAGACACAGAGCTACCGTTGCATCGATCCCTCTCGAGTTACAGAGACTCCGGTACTTATGACACGTCAGATGTCGCCTGAAGGAGGTTGCAAATAACCGCACCAGAGCTATCTTAACCTCAACATCGATCTTCTGCTTTGTCTAATGATGTTGTATTAGAACAATGTAATAATATTGCAGAACTAGATTCGAAGCCTTCACCCTTGGTGTCTCATTACTTACTATCGGAGAATAAAAATTATCATAAGTAATGCCACGAGTGATTTCCAAATTATCGATAAATTCACGACTCACGAAGTGAGGAGTGAATTTATCTAGAGAATTTGGAAATCAAGAGTGGCATTTGTTAGGACTATTTAACGAATAAAATTAAGCTGTTTACTCACAAATCGATAAAACTGATTGCAACAACTACAGGGGCATCTCATTACTTTCAACTTCATACAAAATTCTTACAAATATTAGTAAGCAGACTTACTCCCTACATTGATGACATTCTAGGAGATCATCAATGTGCATTTAGAAGAAACAGGTCTACAACAGATCAGATTTTTAGTATAAGACGATTTTAGAAAAGAAATGGGAATATAATGGCACTGTACATCAACTATATGTAGACTTCAAAAAAGCATATGATTCAATTAAGAGGGAGAAGTTATATAGTATCCTGCTGGAGTTCGGAATTCCTAAAAAGTTAGTTAGACTTATACGAATGTGTCTAAATGGCTCAACGAGTAGGGTGCGTGTAGGCAAACAGTTTTCAGACACTTTTGAAATCCAGAATGGGTTTGAAGCAAGGAGATGCACTATCTCCTCTACTATTTAATTTTGTACTAGAGCATGCCATTAAATCTTTAGAGAATGAGGAAGGCTTACAACTGAATGGTATTAATAAGCTGTTAGTTTATGCTGATGATGTAGTACTATTGGCCGATAGCGAGGAGATACTAAAGGCCAACACGCACACACTATTGAGTAACACTAAGAAATTAGGACTGGAAGTAAATATCAGTAAAACTAAATATATGGTCACACGTAGAAATACATTATATAATGGAAATGGACAGCTAATGACAAATAAGGGAAATTTTGAGGAATTGGCTGAATTCAAATACCTAGGAACAATAATCACAAATAGGAATGAGATGCACAAAGAAATTAAACATAGGCTCAATTCTGGAAATGCGTGCTATTATGCATTGCAGAGACTTTTGATGTCCCAACTCCTTTCAAAAAACGTTAAGCTGAAAATATATAAAACTATTATTCTACCAGTTATATTATATGGGTGCGAAACATGGACTCTTACTTTAAGGGAGGAAAGGAGATTACGAGTATTTGAGAATAAAGTTCTTAGGAAAATTTTTGGACCAAAGAGAGATGAAGAGACAGGTGAATGGAGAAGACTACATAACAATGAACTACATGGTCTTTATAGGAAGCTAGATATAATAAGAACAGTTAAGTCCCGTAGACTGCGATGGGCAGGACATGTTGCACGTATGGGGAATGAAAGGCGTGCATGGAAACTTCTTGTAGGAAAGCCAGAAGGAAAACGCCCAGTTGGTAGACCAAGAATGAGGTGGGAGAACAACATTAGCTATGATTTGAAAGAAGTAGATTACACAGGATAGCTCAGGAGAGGGATTTATGGAGAGCATATGTCCGTGCGGCAATGAACCTACGGGTTCGATAGTGCTAGTGAGTTAATTAGTTAAGGGGATGATTGGAAAACATTAGCTCAGCATAGGGATGTATGGAGAGCTAAGTCTGTGCGGCCATGAACCTACTTGTTCAATACTGCCAGTGAGTTAGTTAGTTTGTTAATGCCATGAGTGATTTCCAATTTATCTAGAGGATTTGGAGATCAAGAGTGGCATTTGTTAGGACTATTTAACGAATAAAATGAATTGTTTACCCACAAATCATTATTTAAATATAGTTAATTTAAAATATTTATATATTTAATGTCAACGACGATGTTTGAAAACAAATGAGAAATGTTTGCTTATGTTGCATTTGTTCATCACTGCAACATGATCATACTTTTTTTTTTTGCCAAATAAGATCACAATATTATAAGAATGCACCCTAATGGAGAAAAAATGAAATGCATCAAACTGTATAATATAACCATCATTATTGGTTGGTAATTAATTTTTTTTCGGAAACAATTCAGTAAAATCAGTATTTAAAAACACAATTATTGAACACACAATTATCAAATGTGTAGGTCGAAATAATCTGTTCATTATTTGATATATTCAACGTACTTATTTAGAAAGTCAGTAACTGCAAAATAATGCTCTGACCTGTTCAGAATATTAAAAAAGGAGGACCTTTTTTTTATTTTGGTAAACAAATTCGATAATTATCGAGGTGAAACACGACTGTGGTTGGTTGTAAAGGATGATTCATTTGCACGTGATTGGTCACTGACTCCCATTTGGGGCCATGAGTTAAATAGTCTTAGAAATTAAATCTCCACAATAAACAGAACAAATAAATTGTTCAAAATTTAAAATATTTTCTGTAGACTAGGTTATGTAATCTAGAATGGAAATGAAGAAACTTAATTAACTAACTCTAACTAACTAACTCACTGGCACTATCGAACCCGTAGGTTCATGGCCGCTCGGACATAAGCTCTCCATACATCCCTATTCTGAGCTAATGTTTCCCAATCATTCCCTGTATAATCTACTTCCCTCAAACCACAGTTAATGTTATTCTCCCACCTCATTCTTGGTCTACCAATTGGGTGTTTCCCTCTGGCCAACGGTGTTTTCCCTCTGGTTTTCCTACAAGAAGCTTCCATGCACGTATTTCATTCCCCATTCGTGCCACATGTTCTGCCCATTACAGTCTACGAGACGTAACTGTTCTCATTATATCTGGCTTGCTATAAAGACCATGTAATTCACTGTTATGCAGTCTTCTACATTCATCTGTCTGTTCATCTCTCTTTGGTCCAAACATCTTCCTAACTACTTTATTCTCAAATACTTGTAATCTCCTTTCCTCCCTTAAAGTAAGAGTCCATGTTTAGACTTAAGTCTTGTTAATACAAATATATGTTATTCGCTATTTTAAGACAAGTTTAATATTAATACAATCACAGTTCTTCCTCACAGTTCAGCCTAAAAATTTGCAATTATTGATAATTGCAAGTCAGATATATTCCAACCTAAATTCTAACTATGTATGGAAAAAAAGTAACATTTTTTTATCTTGTTTCCATTTTCCTCCCAACAACACTTTGAAATAAAATCGCTCTTCACTCCAGAAATCAGAAGTAGAGTAAAGGCACGCTGATCTTCTTCGATCAATTAATGGAATGTATTCAAATATTGAAAAATGCAAATACGAAGCAAAATGTAGAGATGGAAAAATAAAGCTTTTCTTTTACATTCAAAGCATGAAGCAGGTTCCATTTTCTACATGAATCTGTTAGCCTGTAACACCAGATGGTAGATACGACTCCAGCATCTGCTGACAAACAAGAGGAAACAAGATGGAGAGCATGAAATAGTTGGCAAAGGAAAAGGGAAGAGAAGTTTAGCACAAAGGCAAGTCCAAATCTTGAAATGATCCTATTCTTTTGTTGCCTCCTTCGCTTCTTCGTTTGAGGAGTTCCCTTCCTAGTAATCTTCTCCATTAAAGATGTGGAATAAAACGGATCGTGACATTTCAACTGATGAAACCATCTCACCTTTATATTTATTTTTGAATTCACTCAATAACAAGTCTGTTTCCTCAGTAAGGAAATATGGACGGGCACGCCTATTTCTACACAACATAAAAATGTAAAGTACAATGGACGTTTTTAACCAATAATTATCATAAGTAATGCCACCCGTGATTTCCAAATTATGGACAAATTCACGATGGCACGAAGTGACGAGTGAATTTATCTAGAGAATTTGGAAATCAAGAGAGGCATTTGTTGGGAATATTTAACGAATAAAAGTAATATGTTTACTCATAAATCATTAATTAAATATAGTATTTTAAAAAATAGTTATATATTAATGTAAACGGCAATGTCTGAAAACAAATGAGAAACGTTTGTAATGTTTCATTTGTTCATCAATGCAACCAGATCATATTATTTATTGCCAAATCGGATCGCAATATTGTAAGAATGCACCCTAGTGGAGAAAAAATTAAACACGTCAAACTATTTATAACAAACATTATAGGTTATTAATTAATTTCTGATGCCCTATGATGTAAATATGTCAATTATATTTTTCTGGAACATAAATACCTGGGAAATAATACGTCTGAGAAAGTGCAAACAGTGGTTTCTTTTTATTATGGTATAATCAATTGCTACAATTTTTTTTTTGTATTATATTTCGGAGGCAGTCTCTGGTTACATTCGTGAACTATAGGCCTATATACAATCTGGTGGCCACATGGTTTCTAGGATTCTTACAGCTTAATATGCAAATTGCTATATCCAATGTATTTCTTAGAGAGTCAGTCACCACAAAATAATGCTATGACCTGTTCAGAATATTAAAAAGGAAGAGCTTTCTTTAATATGATAAACTTAATTGTTAAATATCGGGCGAAACACGACTGTGATTGGTTGTAAAACAAGACACATTGAAACGTGACTGGTCATTGACTCCCATTTGGGGCATGAGTTAAATAGTCTATAAAAATACATAGTGACTTAATATTATTTGGTTGTATGTTCAGCAATATTCATTATACTTTAGAAGTGTTTTAAATACGTTTAGCTTACAATATCATCGCACAAACTCGAAAATATTGATACTCATTTTATTTATTGGTATACTTAAGTCTTCTTTCCAAATTAGAGTTCATCATCATCATCCTTCATGGATTAGGTCTTTGCCTGTTCCGATCTCACGTCGCGGATAAATGTACAAATAAGGCAGGTAGTCGACAAAATTGCCAGACAACCCTTGAGGATGCCGGACGCAGTCTCTGGTGAAACGTCGGAGAACTACAAGCCTCAAGACCACGGCCAACAGCCCGGAAATCTTCTACAAAATCATCATGATATCACATCTGTTCAGCCCAACGCTTTCTTGGTCTTCCCACCGATCTTCGTCCTATAGGATTATACATCAGTGCCATCTTTGGTATCCTAACCTCTATCATTCTCACACGAAAAAGCCAAATTAGAGTTAAGACAAATATTAGAATATATCTAAGGTTTAGTAGTTTTACATTAACTAAATCTGAATTACAGTGTGTACATAAAAGAATATAGTAGTTTCAAGTAATAACATTATCATTCAGATGAGACGTAGAAAGTTCTGTATAGACTAAAATGAAATAGGAAAGAATATGGTTTTAGTTCTGCGAGTGAGCGGATAGCTTTCTTTTGTTTTGTTAATATGGTGACAATAATAACAAAGATGCCAACTCCTCAACAGAAATCGTTTTTTGTTTTATAGTTTGATAGTGTAAATGAGTTGAGACAGTTCAATGTGCGTTTCGTAGGCAGTTTAATCGTGATCCCCCCAATGCCAACAATCCGTCGATGGCATACTCAATTCGCAACGACCGGTTATCTGTGTAAAGGCAAAAGTTTGGGACGACCCAAAAGTGTCTGAGGAGAATGTTGCTGCTACAACATTTCAAGCGCAAAGTCAGCGTAATCAGTAGGCTTTAGAGCCTGTAACATTATTGTAAACGGTAGGGATACATATGTAAGCGTTTTCGTAAGATCTTCCACATTGTCATTACTGGATTGGTCGTCATGGTCCAGATGACAGGGCTTTATCTCCAGTGGCCTCATAGATAACCGGATCTCACCCCATGCGATTTTTTCCCTTGGGGTTTTGTAAAGGACAGAGTCTACATGCCTCCATTGCCTGGTAACCTGCCCGATTTGAGAGACACGATTCGAGAAGCTGTTGCTGCCATCAATCCAGACATGCTTATTAATGTTTGGGAAGAATTAGCCTACAGGTTGGATGTGTGTCATGTAACAAACGGGGCTCACATTGAACACCTATCAACTTATAATGTAAAATGGAGATGTTACTCTTTCATTTAACATGAGTTTTGTTTTTGTCATAGTTAGTTAAAGTATAATTCAACACCTTTAAATCGCTATATTTTTTTTATGTACACCCGGTATAATAATGCAACCTATGATATGTAGATTATGTTCTTCATTTTTTAGAAGTTATAAATAGATAATTCTTCGCACCATGGCAGAGTTGCCTAAAACACCACATGCCTAAGAGTCGAGCAGCATGATGCGCGCTGGTTCGAGTCCCCAAAATATATATTTTCTCAAGGAATTTCGGTGATTGTATGAACCGAAATTCATCGAGAATGTCCAGGGATTTGAGAAGCTATTATCAATAGCGTCTCCAGGTTTAGAAAACCAGCTATACAACCTGGGGATCACATGCCATTCTTATAGTGACTAGATGATCGTAACCAAATAAAACTTACAAATAGATAATTTTTCGCAACCATGGTTGAGTGGCCTAAAACATTACATATGCCTCGGCGCCCGAGCAGCTCGACGCACGCTGGTTCGAGTCCCCATAACTAACTAACTAAATAACTTACTGGCTCTGTCGAACCCGTAGGTTCATGGCCGCGCGGACACAAGCTCTCCATAGATCCCTATCTTGAGCTAATGTTTTCCAATCATCCCCTGTATAATCTACTTCCCTTAAATCATGGATAATGTTATTCTCCCACATCATTCTTGGTCTACCAACTGGGCGTTTTCCCTCTGGTTTTCCTACAAGAAGCTTTCATGCATATCTTTCATCCCCCATACATGCCCAATACTTCCTCCCCATCGCAGTCTACGAGACTTAACTCTTCATATTATATCTGGCTTCCTATAAAGACTATGTAGTTCACTGCTATGTGTCATTCTCTTTTAGGCCCAAAAATTTTCGTAGGAACTTTATTTTCAAATACTCGCAATATGTCCACGTTTCACATCCATATAATAAAACTTGGGAGAATAACTATATATTTTCAGTTTAACATTTTTTGAAAGGAGTTGTGACGACAAGACTCTGCAATGCATAATAGCACGCATTTCCAGAATTCAGCCTATGTTTAATTTCTTTGTGCATCTCATTCCTATTTGTGATTATTGTTCCTACATACCTGAAATCAGCCACTTCTTTAAAATTTCCTTCATTTGTCATTAGCTGTCCATTTCCATTATCAATACTAGTAAAATTCATATCAAATTCCGTTGAGGTGAAGTCATATGATGAAAGTTAAAAATTAAATTGTACCTGTTTGGTAGGTGCCGTGTCTTTTTTGAGTTTTTGTGCAATTAATTTGGAAATTTTGTATTCTGCCATTATAGATTATAACCAAGTTGAGGACGACGGCACCTACCAACTGGTACAATTTAATTTTTAACTTTCGTCATATTTCCATTATATAACGCATTTCTATGTGTGAACATATGGTTCCCATAAAATAATAAATTTTCTCATGGAATTTCGATCAGCGTATGAACCAGTAGCCTCCCACCGTTTCGAGAAATGCGGGAAGCTGTGGTCAATAACGTATCCAGGTTTAGAAAACCAGCTGGGAACAACATGTCATTCTTATGCTGACTAGCTGATCTTATACCTCTGTGACTAATATATGAAGATATAAGTCTTGCAGTCGGTTAGTAAACCAAAGGCTTTATTGAACCGTCGGTATAGAGTTCAGTATAAAGAAGAAAATAATTATATTGAACTTCTGACACCAAATTAAGGGGGAGATAATTATCAAACCGTAGCTGTTTTACAATTAAAAAAGAGTTTTTTTAGGAAAGGAATGATGTGTGTCCATACAGCAGATCTCTCAATTATATAAAATTGTCAAATGTGATCCAGACTAACATTTGGTTCACAAATAATGCATTTGGTTATTTTTACTACAAGTTTTTAAACAAGTTAGAAACAAAAACTACAAAACTTCACAAAGATCTCGACTTCCGAGACAAAACATTATACTTGAGAATGTTTTCAGTAAAGTAGAAATCCTCGCCGTTAATTTCTGCAAACTTTTAAAGTTCCTTTCTTTCCGTCTCTTATTTTTCTCTTACAATGTTATTTTGTAAAAAAGTAAAACGGAAAAAAAAATACACATTTTCCCTGTTTGAACAAGCTACATAAGTGGTTTCTTCCCTTAACCACCAAGATTTCCTCTTTTTTATTATTTTTCTCTGGAAAAGGGGAGCACTTTTTTCTCGGTGTTACTGCAGTATAGGCTGAACACGGAAATGCTCTCTATGTCTGGAAAAGGGGGTAGAGAGGGTCCTAAAACGAGGAGGGACACATCTTACGGCACCTGCTCCCGCAGAATCCCACAGGACTTGACTAATTGGCAATGGCTTCACTGGCGACAATACGGGAGCACGGGGGAAACTACATCATTTAAAGCAGTATCGACGGGAACCCCCGAATATCCTGTAACAACCGGCTTAAATAATGAAAAGCTTATTGAATTAACGATATAGAACGGTCTGCTTGCATTCCCCATGTAACAACTTAGCGTTTTCACATTCGAGGAAGAATAAAAGTGAGAGAGGAGAAGAGAGGGAGAGAGAGAGAGAGAGGAGAGAGAGAGAGAGAGAGAGAGAGAGAGAGAGAGAGAGAGAGAGAGAGAGAGAGAGAGAGACAGACAGACAGACATAGATAGAGTAGGTAAAAGAGAGAAAATTCTTGAAAATTAAAAATCGTAAATAGAAGAAAACTGCTTATTAAAATAATAATAATAATAATAGTAATAATAATAATAATAATAATAATAATAATAATAATAATAATAATAATAGTATAATGATAGTATTCCCCACAAAATGTTATGGGAAACTTTAGACGATTCCAACATTACCAAAACATTAGTAGAAGCTATAAAAGCATTATACAAAGGATCTATTTCGAAAATAAAAGTTGGAAATCATAACAAAGGGATTTACTATTACAAAAGGTTTAAGGCAAGGTTGCAGTTTATCTCCAAATCTATTTAAAATTTATCTCGAAAGAGTACTAAGAGACTGGAGGAAAAAATGTCAAAAAATGGGCATACCTATCCAAAATACACATGTATATTCACTAAATTTTGCAGATGACCAGGTATTAATAGCATGGGACCACGATGACATAGAATATATGGCTAAAAAACTAAAAGAAGAATATGAAAAATGGGGACTTTATATAAACATTGAGAAAACTAAATATCTGTGTATAGGAGAAGAAATGGAAAATATAAATTTCAACAATGGAGAAGAACTAAAACCTAGTATTGAATGCACTTATATAGGAACAAAATTAGACCATTCAGGCGATAACACAGTGGAAATTAAAAATAGAATCGCACAAACAAAACAAGCAATAAATGCTTTAAACTCTGTTTGGTGGAGCAAAAATATTACAAAAAATAGAAAATTACAAATATATCAAACCATAATTCTGAGAATTTTAACATATGGTGCTGAAGTCTGGCAAATTCCTACCAGGGAAATGAAAAGAATTTTAAGTACAGAAATGGAGGTTTTAAGAAGATCAGCTGGAAAATCTAGAATGGATAGAATACGAAATAAAGAAATAAGGGAAATTATGGGTGTACAAGAGGAGCCGGACATCATAGACATCATAGAAAAGAAAAGACTGCAGTGGTATGGTCATGTCAAGCGAATGCCAGAGCAAAGATTGCCAAAAATTGTTATGGAATGGATCCCAATGGAAAGGAGGAAGAGAGGAAGACCGAAGAAAACTTGGATAGAAGGGGTACAAGCAGCTATGAATATCAGAGGAATGGAGGAAGATCAATGGATGGATAGAGAGGAATGGCGTTTGGTTTCCGGAAGACGGCGGCAGGTGCCATGATACCGGATGAATAATAATAATAATAATAATAATAATCATTTTATGGTAGGTCGTCGGCCTGTTCCGCTCTCAGAATTCATCTTTCCATCGTCTTCTAGGACATCTCTATAGCCTTGAGGCTGGTACAACAGTGCTTGTTTCGTCAGCCTAGAAGACTCCATTCTTAAAATATGTTCATGCCATTTTTGTTTATAGCTTTGATTTTTTCGTTTAGATTTAAAAAGTCGAGTTCTTGCCTGATTGTTTCACTAGGAATGTGGTCTCTTAGAGTATATCCTGCAACGTATCTGAGGAACTTCATCTCTGACGTTCCTAGTAATCTTCTGTCTGATCTATCCATGGCCCAAATGTTCGATCCATATGTCACAATGGGCATTTGCCATTACCTTATAAAACTTTAGCATTGTTTCTTTTGTTGTTTTTGTCTGTAGTGTTCTTTTAATAGTCCCACATATACTTTGAAATGTATATTTTTCTCATGTAATAATAATAATAATAATAATAATAATAATAATAATAATAATAATAATAATAATAATAATAATAATAATAATAATAAAAATGTCCACCGCTGTGGTCTCGAGGTAGCGTGCTGCCTTGTCACGCAGCGGGCCCGGGTTCGTTCCCCGGTCGGGGAGTTTTTCTGGGTGAGGTTTTTATCGGGGTTTTTCCTCACCTGTAAGACAAGTGCCAGGAAAACTTTAAGGCCCAAACGGTCCCCGAAATCATATGGCCATCATCTTTATCATCATCATCCTCCTTATCATTATCATCATCATCATCCTTCACCGGTGTGGAAAGCAACGGGAAGCTACCACACCTACAGAATTCCCTAGTAAAGCTGCAAGCATAGCATGAAAATGCTATGATTGCAGTGAAGGACCTGCCTTCGGGCAGAATTACTATGGATGGATAATAATAATAATAATAATAATAATAATAATAATAATAATAATAATAAAAATTACGAACGACTTGTACTTCAGTTCAGGGAATGATTTGTGTAAATGAATTACTTTATTGGTTGTTCTTACCAACTGCCCTTGTCCGCATCCCAATTTGATAGCCGTATCACTTAGGGAGTCGGTCACTGCAAAATAATGCTATGGCCTATTCAGAATGTTAAAAAGGAGGTGCTTTCTTTATTACGATAAACTTTAGTTGGTAAATTATAGACGAAACACGACTGTGATTGGCTGTAAATCGAAAATCATTGAAATGTGATTGGTCATTGACTCCCATTTGGGGCATGAGTTTGTCTACATAAATTATATTATTTTTAGTCTGAACATCTTACCTCAATATTAATGTTGATTTGTTCTTGGACATCTTTCAAAACAATTCTGTTTTATCGTCAGCTTTCCCAGACTGGTTTTATTTATGTTGCATTATGTTGCACAACCTGGATGTCGATGTCAGCTCCATAATGCAACATAAATAAAACCAGTCTGGGAAAGCTGACGATAAAACAGAATTGTTTTGAAACATGTCCAAGAACAAATCAACATTAATATTGAGGTAAGATGTCCAGACTAAAAATAATATAATTAAAATAACCTCAAAATATAACTTCCTAAAATTAAATATTATTCTACATAAATTCACTCGTCACTTCGTGACGTTAATCCCGAAAAGATTAATTTCTATTCAGGGATATTTTAAGAAAGCAGTTCTATTTTATATCTTACAGTTAATCTATTAAAGTGATACGTATTAGCTGGCAATTATTTTTTTTAAGGAAACTAGTTTAATAAAAGAATAAACTGAAACTTTTGGCTCTGTTTGTAATGAATTTATTTTTATTACAAGAGAAACATAAGATCCGATTTATAAACACGGTCTAGAAAATCTGCAGCACGATTAACTTGAAATTTCATCTGCAAAATGGAACATTTAAGGAGGAAACAATGATTTAATGACTTCAGTTGATCTAAGTAAGGACTGGAGAGGAAGGGTGGGCGGAAGATTAATGTAGCATCAACTAACAGCGTTGCACGGGCCATTACTTGAATTAATTATACCGTGGACAGAATTAAAACTTCCTACTCATATAAATTCTGAAATAGGAAATTAAATACTTCAGATTTCTAACTCCAATCCTTATTATTTAAAATATACAGGCTGCAATAAGAACTAGTTCATAAATATACTCATCGTCAACTAATGAACTTTGCAGTCAAAGCCATGTTCTGTTCCTTCTTCTTCTTATTATTCTTCTTCTTCCTTTCCAGGATTAGGTCAATGTGACCTGTTCCGGTCTCAAGTCCATCGTTTCCTTGGCCGTCCCAAAGATTTTTTCCCATGTGGTTTGTAGGTGTTGATCTTTTTGGGTAATCTTATATTGTCCATTTTGTCTAAATGTTCTTTCCATTGGAATTTGTGCTCTTCTAGTTTATCAACTATTGAAAATATCTCTAGTTCATTTCTTATTGATTCAATGTGTAATCTATCCATGCGTGTACATACTTTTACAGGACCGCCACACATGGATTCCACTACAGAGTATGTACCAAAAAAGGGTTCCACCTCGCATCGAACCAGTGCCTCAGCAAGCTATGTGACCAAAAATGTCAACAATACCACCTTATTGACTGTATAGCAAGAAGGAAGCCTTTAAAATTCTATGCAGACGATAATAATTTTCAGTAATTGTATTATAATGTACACAGTGTGTTTAATAAATCTTTATATATATATATATATATAAGTAAAGTGATCCCACAACAGGCCCGGAGGCCCTTGGGGTTGTAGGAGGTTAAGGCTCCCACTTTTTCTAGACAATCGACACTTTATGTCAGCCGGGTTGTCAGCCCTGCGTGACGGCCGCCTTTACCCCAGAACAAGCGTCTGGTACTCATTTCCGTTAGAGGCTGAGTCGACCCCAGGGCCATAGTGCCGCCAGAGGATTTGGGTCAGTTTAAAAATCCTGACCCCAACGGGACTTGAACCCTCGACCCTCCGGCTTGTAGCTCAGTGCCTTAACCACTACGCTACGGCGTGCCCCATATATATATATATACAAGGGTTCCTAATCAAAAACTTTATCTACTTAGTCCCCTCTACAATCCCCAGAATTTTGGGATAGGAATTATGAATCACCCTGTTTAATAAAGGAAGGACATCATATGTAGGATATAGACAACACCCTCACAATATTACACAGAGAATGGTACCCAGCTAAGATAAACATGCTTGGAAGAGTTGAGATTTTAAAGGAAGTTGATATTATAATTAAACATTTCCAACATGTCTTAGTTTGAATGTGTGAAAATATATTCCCTTCCCTATGTAAAATTTCATTTATTTTGATTATGCAGATTTTTTTTTTCTTTTGTCATACACATTTTAAATAAAGTGTTATTCTTCATAAATAATGATTTTCTGCTTCCAACACAAGTGCTTTTGATGGCGCAGCTATTTGAATATCGATCAATAGACTTGATTGTAATATTGGTAGCACTACAAGTGTCCGAGAGGCGAGATTCACCCTCATTTGAGTATCCCCAGAGGCGACCGCACATCAAACCGCTCCTGGGGGCGCTCGTCCCTTATTGACACTGTTACAAGAGCACTCACCGTACATGGCTAGTCCGCAGCAGACATATCAATCTATCACTCACTCAAGTATATACATCCAACCGCCCATATGTGGCCAAACCTTCCAAATTTGCATCTGCATCCAATTAGATAAACAAACAAATTACCTCTTTTTATTACTTCATCCAAAACAATGGCAATGTGTGGAAAAAACATACAACGGGTGAAAATTGAGATTGATGGAAAAATTATAGAACAAGTGTCAGATTTCTCTTACTTAGGAAGTGTATTTGCAGATTATAAGAGTGTCATTGATTCAAAATTACAAAAATGTAATAAAATGAATGGGGTAATACGAAGACATTTTGGTAAAAGATGAGGACAGAGACAAAACTAAGATTACATAACATCACATCAAAAGCTGCTCTAAAATACGGAAGTGAAATTTGGATTTTAAATAAAAGAAACTCTCATAAACTTCAAGTAAGCCAAATGCGCTTCTTACGATCATTGTTAGGAGTAATAGACTGGATCACCAAAGGAACACTATTATCAGAGGAAAACTTGGAGTAACAAGTTTAAATGAAGATATACAAAGATACCAACAAGGATGGAAAAATCATCTGAGGAGAATGGCAAGAAATAGACTTCCAAAATTGGCATTCCAATATACCCCAACTGGACATAGGGACCAAGGAAGACCAAAACATCGGTGGAAAGATCAAGACCATCTTCGCTAGGTTTACCGTACAGGCCACATGGCCTAAAACGAATTTGTTCATGATGATGATTACTTCATATACATAGTAACACTTTAAAAAAATATCTTTACTCTGAAACTGCCAACTTGAACATAAACTCTCTTAAGTACAGAGTGATTCAGAAATATGGCTATAAGTTTGATCGCGTTTTGTGACGAAAATATTATTAAAGGAAAGATGATGTTATCATTGGAAAGGGAATCCTTCAAATTACAACAATAGAACAAAACAAAACAAATCACTGCTCACGTGTGGCTTGGCGGGTTGATTTTTTTGGGCTAGCGTCGAACGCATCAACAATTCTCTTCGTTGTTTCTGCATCCGTACTAATACGAGGCCTTCCAGAAGGTGTGATTTTCTGCATCCTTCCCGTTTCCAGCAGTCGTTTTCTCCACTTCCCCTCATTCGACGGCTGCAATGCTACGTTAAACTCACGATTGCCCGTCTTGCGGTGTCACGATCATTAGCATACGTTATTGCCCATGCAGCAATTGTAATTTGCTGTTGCATATCCAACGC
Source organism: Diploptera punctata (assembly GCA_030220185.1). Lineage (NCBI taxonomy): Eukaryota > Metazoa > Arthropoda > Insecta > Blattodea > Blaberidae > Diploptera > Diploptera punctata. The sequence continues at coordinate 65,279 of JASPKZ010009559.1, forward strand.
TATTTTGACTAATGACGTAAGTTCTACACTGTTTTGTTTTATTCTATTGTTGTAATTTGAATAATTGCCTTTCCAACGGTAATTTCATATTTCCTGTAACGGTAATATTTTCATCACACAACGCGATCAAACGTATAGCCATATTTATGATTCACCCCGTAGATCACATGGATATATCAAATGATTTAAAATTAGCTGAATATTGTTAGTTTCAACGTACAGCAAAATTAATAGTATTAAGGAAAGATCTATACGCGTCTCAGTCACTACTACTTGGCTAAGTAATCTGGACAGGTGGAAAATATAACTAACATGTTTTCCTCTTTCTCTACCTTACTACGTTGCCACTTCCTGGCAGGTAGAGAGCTGACAAATACTATGGATTTTAATGGTCCGTCCTTCTACGCGGTCATTGTCAAAATGACTAATTTGACAATCCTGTTACTATTGGGGTACGTGTAGGAATGGGCTGTCCCTTCTGATCACATGTTGCCACTTGTGATTTATTGTGAGGCTGGTAACGGAGAGACGACAAATACTGTGATTTTAAATGGTCCGACCGCTTGAGCGTTCTGTGCTTAAATTACTAATTTGGCAACCATGTTAAGATCTTTCACAAGTGTTTAGAGATTCTCCGTCCACACTTAGGACAGAATTCATGAAACCATCTTTACGCAAAGAGCGACTCTTTCCCCCTCTCTACGTCATAGAGAGGAGGAAAGAGTCGCTTTTTGCGTAAAGATGGTTTCATGAATTCCGCCCTACAAGTTGAACCATTTCAGTATGTAAACGGATGTACAGTCTTCTCCTACATCCCTTCCACATATCCAGCAGTTCGGCGACACTATCGCTCTTCCCCTCCGCTCGTGCAGAGTTAACGTGGTGGTATAATACATAGGCCTACGGAGTTCGTGGTAGACGAATCGGAGCCAAGGTTTCCTGGAGGGTTTCTCCCATTTTTATGTCAAAATTTAATTCCATCATTTCTCCGTGTTCATGCCATTCATTTCTTAACATTGAGTACATTTGCCTCAGTGATGGTGCGATAACTCTGGACAGTTGGGATCCTTTAATTTAAATAACAGGGAGTTCATTTCATATCATCTCTTGACCTGACAATATGCGGGACATGAGTAGAGGTTCACGTTTTACGGAGAACGAAAATGTAACAATCCCACCGATGTCCTAGCTCAAACGGGTTCGATACCTGAAGTGGTTGAAAATTTTAATTTTAAAATAATTTAATCGTAAAATTTTCAATTTCGCGGCCAGAAAGTGTGATAGTATAAAATGTTTAATCGCTAGATTGTGCAACAGATTCCTTAATTATATATATATATATATATATATATATATATATATATATACTGCGGAGGGGTTTGTAATTTAATATAGGTATACATATTGAGAAGGCATTTGATATTGTTTATACCTATTCTTCCGTCAGATGGAGACATTAAGGGCCGCATGCAAATACATTAGTCTCTACTCAAATTACTTCCAATCACTTGTGAGCTGACTCACCGTGAGCAAGTGCAAAGATCGAATTAGCGACCCACTAACTGGTCATGCATGAAAGTCGTCGTTTTCGTAATATTGGCAAGAAATTACCCAGAATTCTCAGCGATAAAACCACTTCCGTTATTTTCGTCTGCTATAGAGGAACGCATTTACGCTTGCGTCCCGCAAATAATACCGTATACAACGACGTCTGCGTCGCGCAATATTACGCCGATTCTCCTGTTCTTCCAGTTGAATTCTTTGGTAGACTCTATCAAATTCGTCTTCTCCGCGTATACCGAAAACATGATCGAAGTCTTCAAGGTCCGACATTTTTGGATAAAGCAGCAGGGTACGCGGCAAGGTTTCAAACTACATCGGTTACCATCGGTTCCCATCGGTTCCCTTCGGGATTCTAACGATAAGTTTCTATCTTAAGTTACCTCATCCGGTAGCTTACGAATTTCAACAATTATTATCGCATGAATAGATTTCTGAGTAAGAAAAATCGTATTAGGATAAAACTTTCTCAGCAGAGAACGCCTTTTACGGTCTAATGCGTTCAATGATTCGATCCTAAGTCTGGCACCTCCCTTGGTGTTTTTGGATAGGAATAGGCTAAATACTGGCACCTGATATCACCTTCTCCCTTTTCTTTATTTATTCTGGCAGAGTTAAGGCCATAAGGCCTTCTCTTCCACTCAAACAGCACACATACAAATAAATATTTGACAATATAGATATACTCTATACTAATTATAAAGAGTTAAATATATATTAAATGTAGCAATGTAAATTTCATATGCGGATGGTATTTTAAACGATAATAACAATAATAATATTTATAGGTGAGTAAGGCTGTTATGATACTCAGAAATAAATCACATTTCGTAAGATAGAACATTCACTTTATATCACAAAATCTGAACTGTATAAACAAGAATGTTACTAACTGTATAATACTTACTTACTCACAGGCACTATCGAACCCGTAGGTTCATGGCCGCGCGGACATAAGCTCTCCATACATCCCTATCCTGAGCTAATGTTTTTCCAATCACTCCCTGCATAATCTACTTCCATCAAATCATAGTTAATGTCATTCTCCCACCTCATTCTTGGTCTACCAACTGGGCGTTTTCCCTCTGGTTTTCCTACAATAAGCTTCCTTGCAAGTCTTTCATTCCCCATACGTGCAACATGTCCTGCCCATCGAAGTCTACGAGACTTAACTGTTCTTATTATATCTGGCTTCCTATAAATACCATGCAGTTCACTGTTATGTAGTCTTCTCCATTCATCTGTCTATTCATCTCTCTTTGGTCCAAACATTTTCCTAAGTACTTTATTCTCAAATACTTGTAATCTCCTTTCCTCCCTTAAAGTAAGATTCCATGTTTCGCACCAATATAATATAACGGTAGAATAATAGTTTTATATATTTTCAGTTTAACGTTTTTTGAAAGGAGTTGGGACATCAAAAGTCTCTGCAATGCATAACAGCACGCATTTCCAGAATTGAGCCTATGTTTAATTTCTTTGTGAATCTCATTCCTATTTGTGATTATTGTTCCTAGGTATTTGAATTCGGCCATTTCCTCAAAATTTCCCTCATTTGTCATTAGCTGTCCATTTCCATTATATAATGTATTTCTACGTGTGACCATGTATTTAGTTTTATTGATATTTACTTCCAGTCCTAATTTCTTAGTGTTACGCAATAGTGTGTGCGTGTTGTACTAACTGTATAATAACAAAATTAATTTGTAATCATGATACAATTCGTCTGAAGAAGGTACGAAGTAATGAAACAGCTGTTACGAATTTGTATTTTAATAAATATGAAAATCATATAAAACTCTAACAGTTTTATTTTTAATTAATTAACATAAAATATATTAGACCATTTCTGTACCTCTCATCCCTTATCCTGGTCTATACTGTATAATCTTTCAATGCAGAATAGTTTCATGGTATCGAAGTTCAACATTTGGTTGATCCCTCATAAAGAACATATCAGAATTTAATTATTTGCTGTCAACAAAGTCTGCTCCAACAAACAAAATGGTCTCCTGACCGCAACATCCAATTTCATTCGTTTTCATCAATTAACCTACAATTTCCTCACTTCTATTTAAAAAAAGTCAAACCTTTCATTCTCTAAAACCCAAATGGAATTTTGCTCACATGACAGTATGATGAAGTCGTATATTTTATTTTATTTTATTTATTTTTATGAGAAACTTGTATTTTCGATATTGTTGAACCAATAGGCCTACATGTATTATTTAAAACAGTGATGGCCAATTAGTATTGCACTGAGGGACAGAATACAATAAGGACCGTACTGGAGATCCTGGCAAATTAAAAATAACAATAGTCAAAATAAAATTGCCTCAAAGCAATTTAATACTTTTTGCAGACGACCGAGTTCTAATATCTAGTTCAGAAGATGGTCTACAGAAATCGCTCTTTCGGTTAAATAACATTATACAGAAATATAATTTCAAAATATGAATAAGTAAAACGAAAATCCTAGATTTTATGGGATCAGATACCGTAAGAGCTAAAATAATTCTGGAGGGGAAACCCATTGAACAAGTGAACCATTTTAAATACCTGGGTTATGAAATCTCCTATTTTAAAAATGAACATCTATTTAACAAACTTCATCATCATCATCATCATCATAGTACATTCACGAATTTAGGCCATTTGTTGACCTGTTTCGGCCTCAAGAGAAACACCATCCAGAAGTCTTTTGAGTGGACGTCCTGGTCTTCTTCTTCCTGCAGGTTGATATCTTAACATTTGTTTGGGTATTCTGTGATCTTCCATTCGATGAACATGTTGCATCCATCTTGACTTATAATCAGAAATTTTGTTTTCTAAAGATCCCATGTGTAATTCTTCTAAGATGTCTTCATTTTTTTGTGATCTAGTAGTGTGTATCCTGCAGACCTCTTATTTTCAGTCGAAGCTCTAATATTTTTTCATTCCAGTAAGTGTAGTGTTGAATTTTATTTCTTATGGTTTTATTAATCCAAATCATTACTCCAGCTTGTCCATGGGTATTCCTGTTGACGCCGCTATATATTTGTACATAATTTTGTGTTTCTTTCGTTCCTTTAAGTTTCTTCTTAGTTTCTGTAGTTACTGCAATATCGATGTTTCTATTTTTAAATATACTTAAAGGCAATTTTATTTTTGACTATTGTTATTTTTAAACAAACTTAATAAATTTAATTATATATGTGGAACAATCAAAAGGATATTTAAAAGCACAAGAAAAGAAACGAAACTAAAATGTTATAAAGTAGTGGCAGTCCCCTTACTATTGTATGATAGTGAATTTTGGGTTTTAACTAAAAGAGAAGAGAAGATGATAGAAGCAGCTGAAATGAGATTTCTGAGAAGTGTGGCTGGTTGCATACTTCTACATAAGAGTAGAAGTGAAGATATTAGAAATGAGCTAAATATATTTAAACTCTTAGATAGAATAAAATAATCTAGAAAAAACTGGAAAGAACATGTTCGAAGAATGGAAGTTGATCGCATTCCCAAAATTATACTTAAATACAAACCAAAAGGACGCAGGAATATTGGTAGACCGAAGAAGAGATGTATCCAACTTTTGAATGAGAATCTATGAGACCGGAACAAGCCACATGGGCTTAATCCGTGATTGTTGATAATGATGATGATGATGCAATTTAAGAGCATAATATTTTGTAGACTTCTCCATTCGTCTGTCTGTTCATCTAATTGCCTAGGATGTAAAACTGGAAACAAAAAATGAAGATATATAATATAAATTATAACTTTTTTTGTGAGTAAAAATCAAAAGAATGTTACTAAATAAAACCAAAACATAAATAATCCTAAAATGTTATGAAGTACCGTTAATGACTGCCAACTCTCTTATAAGGATGAGTATATATGTTTGTCCTGGTGGGTGGAAGAGAAGGCCACATGGCCTTAACTCCACCAGGCTAAATAGATCTAATTATTTATGAAATTAAGTATGGAGGGCTTTTACAAGGACGAATCCAAGCAAATAGAATATGCAGAGATAAGATTACCTGACTGGTGGTGGGTATCAAATAACATAAACTAAATGAAGACGTTAGAAAATAGTTAAAGATATGCAATCTTAGGGTCGGTTTCACCAACATAGGTAACTGTTTTACGCCAGTTTCCCCCTGTATAATGCATAACCTAAACTGGCGTAATACAGTTATCTCTGTAGGTGAAACCGACCCAAAATCGCATCGTAACATGATCGTGTTTTAAAAAGGGAAGATCACCGACTCTCCAAAAATGTTGTAAAGTTAAGAAGTTAACCCTTAAATTCACAATGTATCCTATAGGATATATCTCCTTCTTGTATCTTGTAAGCCCTTGTTTCCCTCAACAGAGATTTAGGCGCTCTCCCCCTACAGGGAAGAATTTGAACCATACTAATGTAGTTACACTTTTTTCATATAGATCTCATTGGAGTGGCTCGTGGTCAGCGATCCACCTCATACTGACATCTAGGAAACCAAGGTAGTACTAGGACGGAAAAATTCGGTAAATTTTGCTTAGAGGCTTTTCATTCAGGCTTAAGGATCTTTTACGAGCCTAAAAATCTTCAGACTCGGGACCCACGGCTTAAAGTCCCTCCCGGAGGACTCGGTCCTTGGATTTTTCCATGCTAAAAAATCCATCGATCCCGGCCGGATTTGAACCCGCGACCCTCGGGACCAGAGGCAAGGAGCATAACCACTAGTCCCCCGCCAATTGTTTTAATTTATCTAATAGTTTAATAAAACAGAAGACAGCTAACGATAAGAAATTACTGAAATATGTGTAGAATTGCACAATGTACCCAAATAATAACAGTTATGCACGATTTCGTTTTCAGTGCGGTCCGCCACATTTTTATCAGAAAATAATCAGGACCTGTCTGTACTCTGATAAGGTTTTTAGTGGTTTCCCTTGATGTTAAGGCAAATGCCGGAGTGGTCCCCTAGCATCCACTAGTAAAGTCATTAAAGTCTAATAAATATTCTAAATTCAAAATTATTAAATAAGAACAGCTAAATCCGAAAAGAGCCGTTTCTGATTGGAATGCCGACTTGACTTCCCGCTCTTGCCCTCTTTAGGGCTGGCGGCTTCTGTGGTGGTGGCGGTCTTCCTGTTGGCGGCTCAGTGAACCTAGTGGAACAACTAGATCTTCAATGAAATTCAACTAGACACTGATTGCGGGATTGGAGTGTCCAATCACTGGACCTTTGACACCGGACTGCGGCTAGTTATCGTGGGCAGAGGATATACATTATAATAAATGAGAATACGAACAAATAAGTTCGTAAAAGACAAATTATTAAATAACTAAGACGATATAATTAATTCACAAGGGCTAAAGAGGGTTGGAAATCCCTAAGTAAGATAGCCGGAAGTTGCTGTTCATGATTGAACAATTCCCATAGGTCGAGGACGCTTCCACAAAAATGGATGTTTTCCTTGATGGATAAAAAGGGAAGTTCAAGAAATGACACAATTTCCATTACATAACTACTACTACTACTGTACTCTGAATCTTACACAACATCTATGGCTAGAGCATGGAACTCACTTCCCAGTCATGTCAGGGACTGTCAATCGCTATCATTATTTAAATCCAAATTAACTGATATCTTAAGTTCGACACAATGAAAACATCAACTGCATAACAACTATATAGAGCATTCCATTAATAATCATCTACGAAGCTACTTACTTTATTTTACATCATTTTAATTTTATTATATTCTATGTTTTTGTTAGTATTAACTAGTAATAGATCACATCATCATTGTATTTTGTTTAGTCTGTATTTTAATATCTTAAAATTGTAATATGTACGTAATTTTTGTATAATTTTACTATTCGCTGGTAGAGTGGGACAGAAGGCCTTATGGCCTTAACTCTGCCAGCTAAAATAAAGCATTATTATTATTATTATTATTATTATTATTATTATTATTATTATTATTATTATTATTATTAAGTCCCGCGCCGTAGCCGAGCGGTTAAGGTAGGAAGCGTTGGCGCAGAGCTACGGGACTTGCGCTGGTTCGAGTCTCCATGGGGGAAGAAATTTTCTCATGGTATTTCCGCCAGTATGGGACCGGTGCCCACCCAGCATCATGAGGCAATTGGGTAGCTACAATAAGTAGCGGCTCCAGGTTGAGGAACCAGCTATAACGGCTGGGGGACTCGACATGCTAACCACATGTCACCCCTACACTGGCTGTTGATCATCTACCTCTGTGATTGACACATGTGGATGTGAAGGGCCAGCAGCCGGCTGGTAAAAGGGCAACCGCTGAAAAGTGGAAAGACCCTCAATCGGATCGGATTATTATTAACTGATACCAGAATTTATTGTTATCCCAATTTGTCCATCGGACAAATAGATAGATCTATTCCACGTAGTGTGAAGTTGTAACAGGCCTAAACCATGCTGTTGATGATATTGCATTTTCATATTCATGGTACTCGATCTGAAGTCTCCGCAATGATATTTGTGTTTTAGGCCTCTAATACAAGCTTAATATATATAGTTTTAATCCCACTGTTGTATGTATACGTTTAATTTTACATTGATTCTAGATAAGGAAGTCTGTTTTACCGTCATATGTTCTGAATGACAACGGGATGTGAACAAGTTTCATCATTTCCCTAGGGAAATAATAAAAACGCAATAGTAACAAACTATAATAAAACAAAGTATACTGGACCGTGTTCAATTATATTAACAAAAATAAATCCAATCTCGAATATGTAAATTTTATAACTTAGCGCAGAAAATATAATTGGATTCTAATAATGGGAGAGTTGGAAAAAAATCAAATTTTTACGTTATATCTTACACTTACAGTCTGGAAAAATTGTAATTACCCCGCGTTTTGTCATCTGCGGAATTTAAAGGGAAAAACGAAAAATAGTTATAAAATCAACAATTGCCAGCATTTTCATAATTTTCTCACCTAGAGCCGATAGCGAGGAGATACTAAAGGCCAACACGCACAAACTATTGAGTAACACTAAGAAATTAGGACTGGAAGTAAATATCAGTAAAACTAAATATATGGTCACACGTAGAAATTCACTATATAATGGAAAAGGACAGCTAATGACAAATGAGGGAAATTTTGAGGAAGTGGCTGAATTCAAATACCTAGGAACAATAATCACAAATAGGAATGAGATGCACAAAGAAATTAAACATAGGCTCAATTCTGCAAATGCGTGCTATTATGAATTGCAGAGACTTTTGATGTCCCAACTCCTTTCAAAAAACGTTAAGCTGAAAATATATAAAACTATTATTCTACCAGTTATATTATATGGGTGCGAAACATGGACTCTTACTTTAAGGGAGGAAAGGAGATTGCGAGTATTTGAGAATAAAGTTCTTAGGAAAATTTTTGGACCAAAGATAGATGAACAGACAGGTGAATGGAGAAGACTACATAACAATGAACTACATGGTCTTTATAGGAAGCCAGATATAATAAGAACAGTTAAGTCTCGTAGACTGCGGTGGGCAGGACATATTGCACGTATGGGGAATGAAATACGTGCATGGAAGCTTCTTGTAGGAAAGCCAGAGGGAAAACGCCCAGTTGGTAGACCAAGAATGAGGTGGGAGAACAACATTAACTATGATTTGAGGGAAGTAGATTATACAGGGAATGATTGGAAAGCATTAGCTCAGGATAGGGATGTATGGAGAGCTTATGTCCGCGCGGCCATGAACCTTCGGGTTCGATAATGCCAGTGAGTAAGTAAGTAAGTAAGAGACTCTTGACGTCCCAACTTCTTTCAAAAAACGTTAAACTGAAAATATATAAATCTATTATTCTACCAGTTATATTATATGGATGCGAAACATGGACTCTTACTTTAAGGGAGGAACGGAAATTACGAGTATTTGAGAATAAAGTTCTTATTAACATTTTTGGACCAAAGAGAGATGAACAGACAGGTGAATGTAGAAGACTACATAACAGTGAACTACATAGTCTTTATAGGAAGCCAGATATAATACGAACAGTTAAGTATCATAGACTGCGATGGGCAGCACATGTGGCACGTATTGGGAATGAAAGACGCGCATGAAAACTTTTTTTAAGGAAAACCAGAGGGAAAACACCCACTTGGTACATCAAGAATTAAGTGGGAGAATAACATTAACTATGATTTGAGAGAAGTAGATTATGATTGAAAAACATTAACTCAGGATAGAATAGAATAGACAGAATAGATTTATTTAGCCTGGTGTAGGTAAGGCTTTTTCTTCCACTCACCAGGACAAACATATGTTACATTTAAATACAAAAAAATACAGTAATAGTATATACTAAGCAATTAATTATCTAATCAATTGAGTTGGTGTTTACTTGATGAAAACCCATATTTATTAATTAAATAAAAATAAAACGTAGTTTTATTTGATTTTCATATGTATTATATAATTCAGTGACAGCTGTTTCGGTACACTGTACCTTCTTCAGACATGTTAACAAATTATGAATTGTGTTCCAACTGATCTAAGCAACAATACAACAATATTTATTTAAATTTTTAAATTTAAAATTTAAGCAACAATACAACAATATTTATTTAAATTTTTAAATTTAAAATTTAAATAAATATTGTTGTATTGTTGCTTAGATCAGTTGGAACACAATTCATAATTTGTTAACATGTCTGAAGAAGGTACAGTGTACCGAAACAGCTGTCACTGAATTATATAATAAATATGAAAATCAAATAAAACTACGTTTTATTTTTATTTAATTAATTAATTATCTGTAAAACTGACCAGTAATAAAAATAATTCATTGTTAAATATGGAGGTTCTTAATTCGTAAATTAACGAGTCATTTTTTTAACATCTTACCTCGGATATTGTATGTTTCTTCAAACACGGGAACTAGTTTTCGAGAGAAGGATCTCTCTCATTTTCAACCGACATTATGACTACCAGATTTTCGTTGGAATCTCCATCAATAACGTTGCCATCTGGTGTTGATTTGATGAACTTTGAGATGAGGTCACGTTCATCAAGAATCTCGAAATTCATGGATCTAAATTTGTTCTTCTGAATATATATCTTCTCCCAAATTGTCAATTCTAAAGGTTTTTCCAAATGTTTTAAAAGTAGGGCTTCTTTTTCAATTGTATGATTCTCCATTAAACTATGTGCTGTAATAGCTGATTTTTCAATTTCACCATTTTTAATATTTCTGAAGTGTTCCTTAGTGCGAGTGTCCAAATTTCTTTTTGTTTTTCCTATGTATACTTTATTGCAGTCCTTACAATTAATTTGATAAATTCCAGATTTTTTTGCTATCTAGGGTGTTCAATTTCTTATTAGTTATTAATAGATTACCAAGGCTAAATTTATTTATCGGTGCCAATGTAATATTGAATACATAAATTAAAAAAAAAATCAAGAAATTGGAAGGGGGCAAGGCAATTTCTCTTCCCCTCTGACATTTCTTCTCCTACCTTCACTTTTATTCGCTGTTTCATATAAACACTACTTATGAGCCTCCTCTCCTTCCAGTTCACGCCAATTTTCTTCAAGATCTTCAGGAGTTTATTCCAATTTACTCTGTCAAAGGCCTTTTCCGGGTCAACAAATACTGCATAAACATGTTTATCTTTTTCTATATATATTTCTCCAATTGTTCGTATCAATCCAATAATAGCAAAAATAATTATGAATATATTTTAGAAACTAGCTAAAACTGAAGTTATTCTTATTAAAAAGCTATCATAAAAATATTATACATTATCAATAAAAAACCCAAATCACCAAATTAAAATTTAAAAGCGCCAACTAATTTCAATAGCGAAGCTATCGTTTTCAAGACTAATTATTGAAAATGTATTATTTGAGTCAATAATTAGTATTGAAAATTATAGTTTTGCTATTGAAACTAGTTGGCTCTTTTAAATTTGAATTTGGTGATTTGGGTTTTTATTCACTGTATAATACAAATTTGTCACCATGAGGATCTTACTATTTTATTAATAACATTAACAAAACAAAATATTCGTCATTAAGTTACTTCCAGTGTCTTCAGATTTAAACATATCTACTAGAAAATAAAAATGATTATAGGGTTTACTATCTGCCTTTGTTGATGTCCAGGTTTCACATCCATAGATAAGAGATGAAACTGCCGATACTTTGTAAAACTTCAAAATAGTTTATTTTCTAGTCTTTTTAAATAAAGTGCGTTTAAATGTGCCACATAGATAATTGAATCGTTGTATTTTAGTGTGTTTATCTAAATTTATGTCATTACCTAAATGACATCCCAAATAATTAAAATTCTGAACTTGGTCTATAATTACATTGTTTATCATTATTTTTGTTCTTATTGCACATTTTCCTTTCAGAGGCTGCTGAAATGAAGATGTTGAGAGCAATAGCAGGATACCAAACGGCCGATAAAAAGAAAAACGAAGATATAAGAACAGAACTTAATATATTTAATCTCTGTGAAAGAATAAAATATTATCAAAATGCTTATCTTCAGCACGTATTACGAATGAATGAACAGCGCATACCAAGAAGAATGTATAATTATAAACTAAAAGGGAGAAGAATGTTTGGAAGACCATTGAAGAGATGGAAGGACCAATTCGACCTATAATGAGATCGGAACAGGCCATTGGGCTTAATCCTTGTTGTTGTTGTTGTTGATGATGATGATTATAGGGTTACGTTTTGCTGTCATTCATTATAAAGAAATAAAATTAATTAATTAATATGTATATCATATTGTTCCACATTTAAGTTTCAAACAAAATGGGGGAACTCTATGCTCTTTAATTACTGATGAATATACGTGGTGGTATATCGTAAAATAAAGCAACTCGCCTCGTGACAGAGATTGGTTTACTAAGTATAATAGCATGTAGAGCGATCTACCTGTTTGTGTCTGCAGTTCAAAGACACAACATCGTCAAAGCGAACTTTGTAAAGTTCACGCACAGCTCCTACGTTCCGACTTCGTGGTGTTTTGGTTAATAATTTTGGAACTTACAAAGGAACGCACTCATGCTCTGGAACCTTATGTAATAAAAAATTGAAGAATTTTTCATATTATAGTCTGTGATTTGTGCGATTCTTGGGAAAATTATTAAATAAATAAATATCCTCAACTGGTGTCCAACTCAGAGCTGAGTCGAGGGATAAGATGAGATGAAACCCCTATATTTATAGAGGTCTGTGAACGACAAGGGTGCCGGCCGACTATTCCTGATGCACCATCACAGGGGCGGATGAATTAAATGAAACGAAATGGATGAGGTGAGTGTGGAGAAATGGTGGAATGAAATTTGTGGCACGAGAAAACAGGAGAAACCACGAGAAAATCCTGCCCAAGCTCTGTTCCGTCCACCACGAAACCCACATGGAGTGACCGAGACTAGATCTCGGGACCCCAGCGCTCAGGGGCGAGCGTCTAACCGCTTGCGCCACGGAGCCGCCTAGGAAAAGTATTAACAAACTAAATTCAGTATATTTGGTTCGTCTTCCGGGCTTATAGGCCGTGGTCTGGTTGTCTTCTTACTCGACGTTTCGTCTACTGCTGCGGTAGACCTCATCAGGAGATACTGCGTGCTCTCTGTGAACTCCTCAACAGTCGGCTGCAGACTGGCTGGTGGTTGGAAACTGTCTCTCTTTTTATAGCTAAACCCTGGGTGGTGGGGCCGTGAAAGCCTACAATTATATATAAATTCAGTATACTGCATAACTAACTAACTAACTAACTCACTGGCACTATCGAACTCGTAGGTTCATGACCGCACGGATATAAGCTCTCCATATATCCCTATCCTGAGCCAATGTTTTCCAATCATCCCCTGTATAATCTACTTCCCACCTCATTCTTGCTCTACTAACTGGGCTTCCATGCTTCCATGCACGTCTTGTTCTTCTACCTCAATTTGGTAGGAATTTAGTATTTTTGTAAAGGATAGAGAAAACTATTTTGTTTGTAGACCAGTGAAACAGGCACGACATATCAGCCAAATGTGACGGCCATTTTTACCCCCAGAACATGTGATAGGTGCTCATTTGCATTAGAGGCTGAATCACCCTCAGGGTCATGGTCCTGCCAGAAATTTTAGGTCAGTTTAAAATAACTCTTAGAATCGGGATTCGAAAATGTGATATTCCGGCTTATAGCGTATTTCCCTACGCTACAGCGTGTCATAATAATAATAATAATAATAATAATAATAATAATAATAATAATACTTACTTACTCACTGGCACTATCGAACCCGTACATTCATGGCCGCGCGGACATAAGCTCTCCATACATCCCTATCCTGAGCCAATGCTTTCCAATCATTCCCTGTATAATCTACTTCCCTCAAATCATAGTTAATGTTATTCTACCGCCTCATTCTTGCTCTACTAACTGGGCGTTTTCCCTCTACTTTTCCTACAAGAAGCTTCCATGCACGTCTTTCATTCTCCATTCGTGTCACATGTCCTGCCCATCGCAGTCTACGAGACTTAACTGTTCTTATTATATCTGGCTTCCTATAAAGACCATTTAGCTCATTGTTAGGTAGTCTTCTCCATTCACCTGTTGTTCATCTTTCTTTGATCCAAAAATTTGCCTAAGTACTTTATTCTCAAATACTTGTAATCTCCTTTCCTCTCTTAAAGTAAGAGTCCATGTTTCGCACCCATATAATATAACTGGTAGAAATAATAACAATAATAATAATAATAATAATAATAATAATAATAATAATAATCCATCCATAGAAATTCTGACCGAGGGCAGGTTTCTCACTGCAATCGTAGCATTTTAATGCTGTGCTTTGGAGCTTTACTTGGGAATCATAGGTGTGGTAGCTTCCCGTTGCTTTCCACACCGATCAAGGATGATAATGATAATAATTACCGGGTGATTTTTGGGGACCGTTGGGCCTTCAGCTTCGTGACATTTGTCTTACAGGTGAGGGAAAACATAATAATAATAATAATAATAATAATAATAATAATAATAATAATAATAATAACAATAAGGAAGTAGGTTGTATATTTATTTATTTTTATTTACCTATGCTCTTTAACAGTGTGATCATTCCAGTTTTTTGTTAAGTTTCTTCGAGTAGTAGTAAGTCCCCTGGGTTGGTTACCAGCCATCCACAGAGCAAGACTAGTGGTAGGGCTGCTACCTTATAGCCTCTAGTCAGGCGTTCAAAATATGGAATTTCCTCCATATTTGATGGAACGGTTATACCGCCGTGACTCGGTCCCCATTACCTCGTTAGTTAAAAGCAGGGTGTACCACGTGCAGGTGAGGTTGAGAATTAGGTAGGAGAGGTTACAGAATGCACATCACTACCTTTTACACCCCCACAGTTAAGTCATTATTACCATACATATAAGTAATAAGGTAGGAGACAGAAAAAAGCGAATAAATCATATATCAGATCTCAGGTCAGAGTGATAATTATCAACTCAGAAACTCGTTACTTTTTGTAATTTACTGCTATTAATATTTAATTATTTACTGTGTTCATTTTTTTTCATTTTTTCGTGTATAATCTATTTTTTTTATTAATTTAATTTTGTACTTCATATACTAAACACCAATTGATATTTCATATTTACGGTTTTCTTGTTTTAGTTAGCAACATTTCAACCATAGATTTAAGGAATGCACCTGCAGCCCCTTTTCGGTCTTTGACAGTTCCATTGTCCCCATCTCAACATACCCCTTCCACCTCAGACCTTCTAAAATCACGTTTCTCTTTGAACAGCAATACACTCAAAATAACACATTGTAATGCACAGTCACTCTTGTCCCACTTCTCAGAATTCCAAACTATATTTTCAACACTAAATCTGCATGCCATTTTAATTTCTGAAACATGGCTGAAAAATACCCTTCCTTCTTTTCTTGTAAACATGCAAAATTACATCTTGATTAGGAATGACAGATTCGGGAAAAATGGAGGCGGCGTGGCGATGTATTATACGTTCCGATCTACAACCGAAAATTGTATCCCATTCGCCTAGTGAATACTCGTCTCGACCCGAATACCTATTTATAGAAATTAGAGCGAAAATGCAGAAATGTTTATTAGGAGTAGTTTATAAGCCCCCAAATGTCGGTCACCTGCATGACATTGAAACAGTTCTCCAAAATCTGATACCATCTTATGAACATGTAATTGTACTAGGAGACTTCAACACGAACCTATTAGCCACAAATTCTTACAACACTATACAACTACAGACAATGTTCCAGTCATGCAATATGACAATACTGCCTTCAGAACCAACTCATCATACTAGGTATTCTGACATAGTGATGGGTAATTCGAGAGTGAGTCGTTTAAAAAGAACGCTTCACTACTGTGAAGTGTCAAAAAGTTACTCACTTTTAGTGAACTGCCAGTTCAGAGTTCACTACTGCTACTTAAAATTAAAATTTACTTTTTATTTCAAGCTCTAGATGTCTCACTCCAAATCAACTTTCGTTCATTCGTTGATTACTCTACATTTCTCCGCCCATCGACCTTGCATGTCCCCGCCTCTTTCCTACGTCATCCATATCGCTCGTACCGCAGTCAGTGTCTGAGAAGAACGAACTACCTTGGAAGAACGAAGTGGTATAAAAGAACGAACTATCTTAGAAGAGGGAAGTTACATAGAAGAACGAACTACCTTGGAAGAACGAAGTGGTATAAAAGAACGAACTATCTTAGAAGAGTGAAGTGTTTTAGATGAAGGAAGTGGTATCAAAGAACGAACTACCTTGGAAGAGTGAAGTGTATTAGAGGAACGAACTACCTTGACAGAGTGAACTGGCTTTAAACATTCAGTTGTACTTCAAACTCTCAACATTCGACACGCTCATTCATTCAGTACATGTACATTACGGCACCTTCCCGCTCTTGCTGACGTCATCACTCATACGCAGCATTACTCAGTGATTACTCCTTTTGATCTACGGCATTACTAACGCTACAAATCTAATGTAGTCTAATATTACAATCACTTTACATTTTATTTACTGGAATTCCGAATGTATTTAATAAAAATCCATTTTATCCAAGTTTTAAAACAACATAATTTATTAGGTTTACAAAAAACTGTAGCAAAATTTAGTAAAAATCTTACCTTGCTAAACATTTAGAGCGAATATGCCGTGCACGTTTAAAAGCATCCCGCCCCCTGAATTAAACTGTATTTAGAACAAAAGTTACACTTTGCTTTACCATCGCATAAATCGGCGAAGAAACCCCAAATTTCACTACTTTTTCTTGATCACGAATTAGAAGCCATTCTGTAAAAGTGAACACACAAGACTAGATTCTGTTGGCCTACCCAGTATTCACCCTCTTTATATTTTTAGTTTAGGGGTTGTAAAGATTAAGATCAAGTAATTGCCAGTTGTACGATTTTGCATATTTCTTTGTTTTTGAAGAACTATTATGCAAATAATATGCGTAAATAATAATATATAAATTAAATAAAATATATCTTCCTTAAAAGTTTTAAAATACTCCACACTTTTTTTTTTTTCAAATTATAGAGTTACGATTTTGTTTTTTTATTAACATTTACAACTTGAAATAAAATATCTAAACAATGAAAATCTGTATATAAATACAATTATGCAAATAATACAGTTATAACAGAAATAAAAAGGAGGTATAAATAATTATAAAATAACAAAAGTATGGTAGCACTCATATTACAATTTTTCATACTCAAATAAATTAAATAGAATTTACAGAACTATTTACGTTTATTTTTAAAATTCACAGCTACCATGTGGTTGGTTAACGTCAAGTCACCCTATGCTCGTGCCTTCGTGCTTCCCCCTCGAGCCCATATTGTTTTTTCTTTTTTTTTTGCGAGTGAACGAACTATTTCTCGAAATGAACTAGTTGGGCACAACGCTAATGTCCAGCCTTACAAAACGCTCTTTATTAACCACCAGAAGTTTTTTTTTTTTACTGCAGACAGGTGCCAAGGCGGCTTTTACTTACAAATAGTGATTGAAACCAAATGGACAAATAAATAACAAAACGAACCTTAAGTTCATTGTTAAAAGCTGTTGTATTTCACGTGCTGATATGTACTTCGATAAATGCCTCCATCGCCACGATCGGTATATTATTGTTCTTGTTATTTCTTCATGAAAATTGATCCGTCTACGGAAATAAGTCTTATTTTTAGAAGGCAAATTGTTAATGCTACGGCTGAATATCAATCTAAATTGCAAGACTTTTTAAAAGGCGCAAAACAGGAAAAAATTACTAAGTTTTTTAAGCCCTTCCCTAAAACTGGCAATTGTTCAAAATCTCTCAATAAATTAATTTTATTTTTTATAATTTTATTGTATTTTGGAACCTTGGAACATATATACCCATACAAATTATCATTCCATATTTGCGGAACATATCTCCAGCGAATAAGGAGCTTTTATTGTGCTCACTCTCTTTATACTTTTAGTTTAGGGATTGAAAAGATTTAACATCAAGTAATTGCCAATAGTACGATTTTGTATCTTTGTATTTAAAGAAATATTATGCATATAATACAGTTATAACAAAAATAAAAACAAGGAAGTATAAATAATTATAAAATAAACAAAAATATGGTAGCAGTCTTGTTAGAATTGTTCATACTCAAATAAATTTGAACAGAATTTACATTAATTTGGTTGGTATTATTTATGTTTATCTTTAAATAAAATTTACAGCTACCATAGGTTAACGTCAAGTCACACAGATTCGTCTCTTCCTGGAGAATCCGTGCAGGTTTTGAATGGACATAGCTATGCCATCTGTTGGCAATACGGTAAAGTTTTTTCAATATGCAGAAATGAAAGGTTTTTTTTTTTTTTTTTTTTTGCGAATGAATGAAGAAGGGCTTCGCTAAATTTTGTGAACGAACTAGTTCAATTGAATGGTTCACAAAAATGAGTGCGAGTGAACGAACTACTTTTCCAAATGAACTGGTTGGGCACAACGCTATTCTGACACACTACTAGACTTAATTATAACAAATAATCCTCAAAAAGTTATAACTAGTGGACAGATAGAAGCTCCAGGCATCTCTGCACATGACTTAATATACATTGAATATTCACTCCTTTGCTCTAAACGTAGACCTAGACTTGTAACATACAGAGACTTGAAACATATAAAGTATGCGCAATTAATTGATGACGCTGCAAAACTACCTTGGAACAACATATGGACACTTAGAACTGTAGACGAGAAGTTGAAAATTTTAATGACATGATTTTACAATTGTATGACAAACACGCACCTATCAAGACTAGACGTATAAACAGACCACCTGCACCCTGGATGTCTGATAATATCCGCTTGCTCGTGACTGAGAGAGACGTAGCATTCAGGAAATACAGGAGGAACAAAGAATTGACAGACTTACAGACATACAAACATCTGAGGAATAAAGTCAACCAGACTATAAGGAATGCAAAACTAAGATATGCCCATACTATTATTACACAATCTATGTCCAACTCAGCTGACATGTGGAAAAATTTAAAATCAATAGGCCTCTGTCAAAATAAACTAAAGGTAGAAACAGCTGACCTACCACTAGATGAGTTGAATGACCATTTTTACCCGCCTCCCTTCTGACAACACCTCACAACACAAACGACAGACAATAGATGAACTAATGTCATATTCCCAACCTACCCGAGACAAATTCTTTTTTTCCTATATCTCACCTGATGACGCCAAAAGAGCAGTATTACGTATTAAATCTAAAGCACAAGGAATAGACAATATAACAATAACTCTCCTGCAAAAAATAATAGACATTATTCTCCCAACAATAACCCACATTTTTAATGCCTCTATAATGACTGGGACTTATCCCAGACTCTGGAAAATGGCTCTAGTTCGTCCTACACCGAAATCAAACACTCCCACAACACTCGATGATTATAGACCAATTAGTATTCTTCCCTGTTTATCTAAAGCACTGGAACACATAATACACTCACAGTTAACAGACTACCTCACCACACACGACTTACTTGATGAACATCAGTCTGGTTTTAGAACAGGACATCACACAAGTACTGCACTACTTGACATTGTAGAGGACATAAGAGACTCAATGGACAAAAGCAAACTCACCGCAATAATCCTACTCGACTACAGCAAAGCCTTTGACACAGTAGATATAAACTTAATGCTAGCGAGACTAAAGGACACTACATCTGTCGGAAAACTGCCTTGATTGGTTTGCATCTTACCTCACTAATCGTCAGCAATCAGTTTCTGTTAATAATCGCATTTCTTCCTGGCGCTTGGTGAGGAAAGGGGTACCTCAAGGCGGCGTCCTCGCTCCTTCTCTCTTCTCGATTTATATTAATGACGTGACCAAGAAACTACAAAACTGCAAGCATCATCTTTACGCTGACGACCTACAGATTTCACACACACTTTCAGGCCTGACGAAATTAATGAATATATTGACAAAGTAAACACTGACCTCAGGCATATATCTTTATGGTCCAGACAATATGGGCTGAAACTAAATGTAAACAAAACGCAAGCAATAATTATCGGACATCCAAGGCTATTTACACCTCATAAACAATGGCAATATGGCCGGCTGTCATATTAGATAATGAACAAATTCCTTATACCGACGTCGTTAAAAACTTGGGATTTTACTTAGATTCTAATTTAAAATGGCATGAGCAAGTAAAACAAACATCTAAAAGGATCTTCTCCCATAATGCATTCCCTAAAGCGACTTAAACATTTTCTTCCTACAACTCTTAAAAGAATTTTAATCCAAACTTTAGTGATGCCGCATTTTGACTACTGTGACGTTCTACTAACTGACATAAGTGACGGATTGTCGGACAAACTGCAGCGTGTCCATAATATGTGTATCAGATTCATATTTAATGTTCGAAAATACGATCACATTTCTCCATTATTCCACGAATTGTCATGGCTACATCTAAAAGAGAGAAGAAAATCGCACTGTCTAATTCTCCTATTAAGATCCTACATACCTCGATTCCCAATTATTTATCATCCCGTTTCCAGTATCTATCCTCAAACCATAACTTAAACACAAGATCACAACATAGTCTCTTACTTAATATACCGCAACATAGGACATCACATCACTCCATGTCATATACCATCTCCACTTCTCGCAACTGGAATTCCCTACCACAAGAAATAAGGGGCTGCCGGACATTGGCATCTTTTAAAAGAAATCTAAATTTATATTTGCTCTAAAATCGACTTCATTATTATCCAGTGTAAGATATATATATATATATATATATATATATATATATATATATTTAATTGGTGTTTCCCGTATAATGTATCATATTTATATTATTATTATTATTGTTATTATTATTATTATTATTATCGTATCATTATTGTTATTACCCTATAAAATGTTGTTTGTACATGACATTTACATTGTTACATTTATTGTATCTTTAAGTGTTTATAATTAGTATAGTGTATATCTATATTTGTCGAATATTTATTTGTATTTGTAACTGGTTGAGTGGAAGAGAGGGCCTTATGGCCTTAACTCTGCCAGAATAAATAAAGTATTATTATTATTATTATTATTATTATTATTATTATTATTATTATTTATAACTTGAATATAGTTTAGTAACTTATATGAAACCGGTATCTTCTTGATGTGATATGTTTTAAGATTGCAGTAATGTGTTGATTATGAACGTGATGAAATTTAATATGAATCCTCACAAGGTTTCCAAATTTTCAATCCCAGAGAGACGAAGACAAGGGTTGTAAGACAGGTGATGAATTAACGCAGTGTGTTGGTTGGTCTGCAGGGACAGGGGAGAAGGTTCCTCAAATTGCAGAGAGAACGCGTGCTCTATAGCTTCCACATTCCATTGACAGGCTTGATGGACAGTGATGGATGCGTTTTCCTCCACGTTATAACCGGCGTGCAGGTATTATGGTAATAGCATGTGAGGGTAACTGCCTATTGATTGTATCTACCTATAGAATGGAAAGCAAACTTATGCCTTTAATAAAAACGTATCGTGGCTACTGTTTATTAAAAATGTTATTTAAATAAAGGAAATAATAATAATCATCATCATCCGGTATCATGGCAGCTGCCGCCGTCTTCCGCAAACCAAACGTCATTCCTCTCTGTTCATCCATTGATCTTCCTCCATTCCTCTGATATTCATAGCTGCTTGGACCCCTTCTATAAAAGTTTTCTTCGGTCTTCCTCTCTTCCTCCTTTCCATTGGGATCCATTCCACAACTATTTTAGGCAATCTTTGTTCTGGCATTCTTTTGACATGGCCATACCACTGTAATCTTTTCTTTTCTATAATGTATATGATGTCCCGCTCCTCTTGTACACCCATAATTTCCCTTATTTCTTTATTTCGTATTCTATCCATTCTAGATTTTCCAGCTGATCTTCTTAAAACATC
Source organism: Diploptera punctata (assembly GCA_030220185.1). Lineage (NCBI taxonomy): Eukaryota > Metazoa > Arthropoda > Insecta > Blattodea > Blaberidae > Diploptera > Diploptera punctata. Next base: position 87,328 of record JASPKZ010009559.1, read on the forward strand.
CATTTCTGTACTTAAAATTCTTTTCATTTCGCTGGTAGGAATTTGCCAGACTTCAGCACCATATGTTAAAATGCTCTGAATTATAGTTTGATATATTTGTAATTTTCTATTTTTTATAATATTTTTGCTCCACCAAACAGAGTTTAAAGCATTTATTGCTTGTTTTGTTTCTGCGATTCTATTTTTAATTTCTACTGTGTTATTGCCTGAATGGTCTAATTTTGTCCCTAAGTAAGTACATTCAATACTAGGTTTTAGTTCTTCTCCGTTATTGAAATTTATATTTTCCATTTCTTCTCCTATACACAGGTATTCCCGTGTGGAGTTGCCAGTCTCCCATCGGGCGCCTCCCCAGGTGGCGGTTAGGGGAATGCTCACCAGATATGGCGGGTACTGGCGAAATAAAATACCCAGGGCGGACCAAAACTAGCGCTGCTGCCTTGCAGTAAGATATTGACTATCAAAGGCTAGAGGAAGAAAATCTTGAAAAAAAATTACCTGTCCCCCAAGTTGGGGGTTGATGCAACGGGCCAGCTCCTCCTTCATCAAAAAAAGAAAAAAATGCTAAAAAACCAAACATCATGCCTCGGAAAAACACTGTAGGGCGATTAAAGCAAATAATCAAGAGAAATATTTTCAACTTTCTGAATTTACCTTCATTACTTCCAAACAAGGAGAGATAGAATAAGGAATGACATATTCAGGGAGACATTAAGTGTAGAAAAATTAACAACATACATATAAAAAAGTAGACTAACATGGTTTAGACATTTAAATATAATGGAAAAGGAAAGATTATCACAAATACTGTTAACTTTAAAGATAGGCTACAAAGAAAACGACCACGAGAAAGATGGATTAACGAAGTGAAGAAAAGTCTACAAGAGAGAGGATACGACTGGAAAGAATTAAATAGAAGCAAAGCTTGGGAAGATAGAGATGGTTGGAGGCAAATTTGGAATCTACCTTTCGAAAGCATGACACGATAAGAGGATGGTGATTCCCAAACAACCGTAGCGACTATTAAAATAATAACTGCTTAACGTTTATAAATATCAACACTAGTAAAATTCATATCAAATTCCGTTGAGGTGAAGTCATATGATGAAAGTTACAAATTAAATTGTACCTGTTGGTAAGTGCCGTCGCCCTCAACTTTGTTAAAATATTGTATATAAAATTAACTGGAGCGCTTTCGGAAGTTAATCTTGGCAATCTTTTGCAGGTTGAGTTTCCGCGACTTGTTTGTTGGGTACGTGTGATGTATACTCCAACTCAGGTGGTTAGTGTCTGTGCACGTAGACTTTCACGGCCGGAGTTGCTATGATGATCTTGAAGAAGATTTTCGGGCTGTAGGCCGTGGTGGTGAGGCTTGTAGTTCCCCGACGTTTCGCCAGAGACTGCGTCTGGCATCCTCAAGACAACCCTTAAGGATGCCAGACTGGCGAAACGTCGGGGAACTACAAGCCTCACGACCACGGCCTACAGCCCGAAAATCTTCATCAAGATCATCATATACTTCAACTGTTTGTAGCAGCAACTGACTTGTTCTTGACGATATCGTATAATGGGACTTTGGTGCATTCTCATTGAGAAGTGAGGTGTTGTTTGTTTCCTTTATAATTTCGAGGTCTTCAAATATATTTATCATAAGTAATGTCACGAGTGATTTCCAAATTATCGATAAATTCACGACTCACGAAGTGAGGAGTGAATTTATCTAGAGAATTTGGAAATCAAGAGTGGCATTTGTTAGGATTATTTAACGAATAAAATTAAGCTGTTTACTTACAAATCATTATTTAACTATAGTTATTTTAAAATATTTATATATTTAATGTAAACGGCGATGTTTGAAAACAAATGAGAAACGATAGGTGCGCTTTATCTGCTTCCTTTCTTTATCACTGCAACCTGATCATATTATTTATTGCCAAAGGAACGCAATATTGTAAGAATGCTCTCTAGTGGAGAAAAAATGAAACACATCAAACTGTATATTAATACATTTCTGATGTCGTATGATGTAAATATGACAATTATATTTTTCTGGATTATTACCCGGGGGAAAAAAAAATACATTTAAGAAAGTGCAAACAGTGGTTTCTTTCTTTGGTGGTATAATCAATTGCTACAAATATTTTTATATTTGTGTTGACATTCATGCACTATATATACAATATGGTAGCCGTATTTCTCACAGGCTCAGTCACTGCAAAATAATGGCCAGACCTGTTCAGAATATTAAAAAGGAGGAGCTTTCTTTAATATGGTAATTATAACACTGATAAATATTTCGAGAAACACGACTCTGATTGGTTGTAAAACAGAAATCATTGAAACGTGATTGGTAATTGACTCCCATTTGGGGCATGAGTTAAATAGTCCTAGCTAGAATGTTTTCTCGGTGGATTATCGTGAGAGTGTTTTCAATTGTGTTCATTCGATGACCTGCGTTAATGAGATGTTTAGCATAGCTTGATTTATCGCCCGCGTGTATGAAATCTTTTAGGTGTTCTTTATATCTTGTATTGAAATTTCTGCTTGTCCTGCCAATGTAAAATTTATTACAATCTTTACATGTTAGTTTGTAGACTCCTTTGTTGTTGAATTTGTTGTGTTCTGCTATGTCATTGTATATAATGTTGTTAAATTTGTTTCCTGTTTTATAAGCGCTGGATCGAGCACCCATTGGGAAGAAATTTTCTTATGGGATTGATGTCAGCATGGGACTGGAGTAGACCTACATCCAGAATGTGGGGGAATTTGGTAGCTACAAGAAGAACTCCATCAGTTGAGGTAACCAGCTATAACGGTTGGGGAATCGAAACGCTGAACATATATCGCCCCATTAAGATAGTTGATAATCCACCCCAGTAATGGTACATGTGGATGTGAAGCCAGCAACCGATAGGTTGGCCAAGGGCCTTGTAGGCCTGTCGCGCCATGGAGGGTATGCTAAACATGTATTTACAAGTTGGATATCATAGTATTCCTCAGACCAACAGCATTATATCAAAGAACAGACAAAAACACAGAAAAAAGACAACAACTAAAAGTAGAGGAATTAGACACAACAATAGTGAGATACAGAACAAACTGGAAAGAACACTTAGCAAGGTGACTGAGGATAGAATACCAAAAGCAGCATACAATTATTCACCACGAGGAAGAAGAAGTTTGGGAAGACCAAAGAAAATATGGAAACAGCAGACATTTGGAGCCGGAACAGGCTAGTAAATAAGCCTAAGCCGTGACGAAGCAGAATAAGAAGAAGGATATCATAGTCGGTATACAGCTTATAAATTCCACAAGTTTCTGTAATCAATTCAAGTACTCGGTTGAGTTTCTCTTTATATTTTGAATTCTCAGTTTCTTTTTCCAGGTTGGTAATTGAAAGGTACAATGATTATTTGCTTGAGGCATTCTAGAGGTGTACCGAAAGTACTATTTCGGTATGTTACATCTATGTACCGTTATCCCCCGTCTTTAGTGAGATTTATGAACTGTGCCAATTTCCTTTCTCTTTGTGTTTACTCCCACTCACCTCCCTACCTCTTCCCTCTGCGCTTCTGTAAGTGCTCAACTTCCCATCTTCCTCGGAACACTCAAATAAGTGAAACAAGTTGTAAACAGAGTAATTCATTCAGTTATTTGGTCAGCGTCTGGTGAACGTCAGCTCGAAGAGAGCTGTGTTATTTTGTGTTTGGTCCGGTAAGCCAGGGTAGGGTATCCGGGGGTATGGACCCTAACTCTCGGCTGGACTAAAAAAGTATGCATGAGTATTTGTGTGAGTAAATATTCTCATTTTTGTTATTATTTCTGTTTTATTTAAAGTTTGTAATGATCAAGAATAATTTATGTTTAAACATCTTTTCATATTTCAACTACAGACTCATAATTGAAATATTAAATTATATTTTAAGTAAACAAGGATGTTTAATTACTGTCCTTGTTAGCCATGCTACTGCTGCCTTATATTTTTCCTATCTACAAGCTTTCACAAGGTGTTCACCGCTGTGGTCTCGAGGTAGCGTGCTGCATTGTCACGCAGCGGGCCCGGGTTTGATCCCCGCTCGGGACAAGTTTCCTGGGTGAGGTTGTTTTTCGGGGTTTTTCCTCAGCTGTAAGACAAATGTCAGAATACTTTAAGGCCCAAACGGTCCCCGAACATCATCTGGCCATCATTATCATCATTATCATATTCACCTCATTAGACTAAGTTCAGGTTTAAGGCCTCTCCTGGCGCATCATTACCCATCGTCATCACCCATCACATCATTGGGGCAGCGTAACCCCGCCTTCCAGGCGCCCCAACCGCAGAAGTGGGTTACAATACGCCAATGCCAGGAGAGAATACCTGAAATGTTGGATGACAAACAGGTGGCATTGAACAAAAAAAAAAGCTTTCTCAAGGTTGTATTAGCTCCCCTCTCCCTTCTACCTTACATGGTTGTGAATATTATACTGAGTTAAATACGAGTCATATAGATTACTACAATGTGTTTAAGAATTCTTGTTAATAATTAATATATGTTATTAAATCTATATAGGAAAGATGAATCAATATTTGCCTCTGATAGGCCCGGGCAAAGAAATATAAATAGCACTGACATTTATGATCTGGACGCTACTATAACCCTAGCAATGATTCCTGACGAATGAAATTTGTAATGGGAGCTTAGATGCGAGTCCTGTACTAACCAGATGTAGGTCTCAGCCAATAGGAAGTAGACCACACGTCATTGCTAACTCCCTCAAATACAGTCACTGCTAAACATTTTAAAAATCTCACTACAAAAATTAAATAATATAGGTAATCTTTATCGTAGACTGCGATAGGCAGGACATGTGGCACGAATGGGGAATGAAAGACGTGCATGGAAGCTTCTTGTAGGAAAACCAGAGGGAAAACGCCCAGTTGGTAGACCAAGAATGAGGTGGGAGAATAACATTAACTATGATTTGAGGGAAGTAGATTATACGGGGAATGATTGTAAAACATTAGCTCAGGATAGGGATGTACAGAGAGCTTATGTCCGCGCGGCCATGAACCTACGGGTTCGATAGTGCCAGTGAGTTAGGACATCTTTATCCGTGGAGGAAGTATATTCACTATATATATATATATATATATATATATATACACACACACACACACACACACACACACACACTGTATTTGGTTTATATCACACTTTTAATGTTTTAAATAACCACTAAATGTCACTTTAATTTAAACAATTTATAGTCTTCCCCGCGCCGTAGCCATGTGATTAAGGCGAGATGCCTTGGCGCAGAGCTACGGGACCTGCGCTGGTTCGAGTATCCACGGGGGAAGAAATGTTCTCAAGGAATTTCTGCCAGTATGGGACCGATGCCCACCCAGCATCGTGAGGCATTTGGGTAGCTACAATAAGTAGCGGGTCCAGGTTGAGAGGACCAGTTATAATGGCTGAGGGACCCGACATTCACATTGCACTATAATTTTAAGACTTCAGACAGCAAGTGTACAAAATATTATAATTAAAGTCTATGGTTTAAAATCTAAAATCAACACATCCGCGTCTCACTATTATTCTCTATGAACTGTACATGTTTTGTAGAGGAACTGTTTTGTTTGTACACGTGGCAGACAGGGAATTCACAGCTCAGCAATATTGATAGGCTCTACCATTGGATTTACGGTCAAGGACATTCTTCAAAATCCCTTGCGCGACCTATATTAGAATAACTAAATATACCAGTAGATTCTCTAGGCCTGTAAAGATCCAAATACTGTAACGTACTCTTCTGGATGCAGGGGCCAGAAGGGTCGCAGACCGTGCAGAAATATTAGGCCGTACTATCTAAATGGACACCAGATTCTATTCGATGATACACAAGTTTTAGCCACAACTTCCTATTATTTCCCTAGATTATATCGAGAGGCTATAGAAATACACAAGCATAAGGAAAATATTAACAGAAAAGAGGAAGGTATTAAACTGTCTAAGGCCTGGTACCGTACACTAGAAAATAAATGCATCAACACTAGGGACAACAAGGAGACGACCATTAGCCAATCAGCAAGAGCCACGCCCGCTCACCCTGCTCCCACCACTAGTATCAATACAACACCCGCAGCGTTCACTCTAAGTAGAGCTTCCGACCAGGAAACACGCCTAGAAGCACTCGCCACTGAAGATGCCCTCCGCAGTTGAGGGCGAAACGTCTGGTATCAACACCAACTATGGACCACGGCCACAGAACCCGGAATCACTCAACATCATGATTACCGGCCGTGAAAGCCTGCATTCAACGTACTATCTAAAGTCAACTGCGTGTGTTATGTCTTACAAAATAAACTGCAAATTCATACTACAAGATAATATCACAACACCGAAGTTTTCTTGGATTAAAGGAAGAAAGTGGCTTTCAGGCACTGTGGTATATGTCTTGGTTGGCTGTTGGGCCTCAGGTGTTAGTTCTTGGATAATTCGTTATAAATCATGAACTCCTGACACTTAAAAAGCTTTTGAGTCTGAAATAGATGGCACTCCGCCCCCCCTCTCATTCTGTTTCTCTCTCTTTCTCTCTCCCTAAGCGAAAAAATGCACACGCATAGGAACCTGGTATTAGAGCGATTAAAAAAAAACAAGATATTCTAGTGTGTAGCTTCAGATGGTGGAGACACTTAAACTGGATAATGATATGCGTTTTCCTCTATTTCGCAATGTTAAAAAAATGTTCCAGACATATAAAAGTTTTATTTATTTTTAAAGAAAATAGAACATGGAACCACTAGTGTAATTTTGTCTGTGTAAAATACTTAATTGCATATCGTAGGCCTATATGATGGTCTAAGTCCCCAGTAAAAGTAAAGTGAACCCACAACAGGCCCGGAGGCCCTTGGGGTAGTAGGAGGTTAAGGCTCCCACTTTTTCTAGACAATCAGCACTTTATGTCAGCCGGGTTGTCAGCCCTGCGTGACGGCCGTCTTTACCCCCAGAACAAGCGTCTGGTACTCATTTCCGTTAGAGGCTGAGTCGACCCCAGGGCCATAGTGCCGCCAGAGGGTTTGGGTCAGTTTAAAAATCCTGACCCCAACGGGACTTGAACCCTCGACCCTCCGGCTTGTAGCTCAGTCCCTTAACCACTACGCTACGGCGTGCCCCGGTCTATGTCCCCAACGAAAGAAATTTTCTCATGATAATTCAGTCATCATGGACCACCCAGCATCGTGTGAAATTTTAGTCGCTTCAATAAGTAGTGATTCCAGCTTGATACAATCAACTATAACGGCTGGGGACCCGATATGCTGGCCATAAATGGTATTCGGAATGCAAAGAAAGTTTCTCAAACGTTTAACTGCTATAACGAGAAACTGACTATTCGGCGTATTTCAAAAAGCTTCAAAGTCAATTCCCTGTTTTATCTGGATCAAGTTCTGAGCCCAATTTTCAAAACCCAGTTCCCAGCTCTCTATGGCAAAATAAAAAATAAAGTCTGTGTGCATCAAGATAAGACTTTTAGACACACTTCGGATTCGACCCGTGCATTCTTGAAAATAAGTTAAAATAAATAGGAATACGCCGCTATTCATTTCAGTCACATTCCAGTGAAACCTCCTGATACTTGTAAGATGGACGTTTGTGTCTTTGGACCTCTAAAAATGACATTGACAAACAAATGTTCCCGTATATTATATGGCCTATGGAAAGCATGTAAAGAGGGATAAGAACTTCTGGACATGACTGTACTACGTAATAGTCTTCTCCAGTAGAAACTACGGTGCAGCCCCATAGTACATATGTAGGGAATCTCTCTTCTTCTTCGGCTTTCCGCCGCTTATAGGTTTGCCGTCTTCAGTTTCCATTTTTTTTATCATTCCAATTTCCTTCTGCCAAATTCTTATCGTCCATTATAGTTCCATTTTCATCTTGGTCTGCCACGTTTATTTCTTCCAGCGGGTGACCATTGGTATATATTTTTTGGCGATATTTCATTTTCCAATCTATGTACATGGCCATATAATTTAAGCGTTTGATTTTCAATTCTCTTAACAAATGTGCTGACATTAATTTCTCTCAAAAGGAATTAATTTCTTATTTTATCTTGTCTTGTATTTTGGAGGCTTCTTCTAAGATAATTAAATTTAACTGTTCTAATTTTATTCTTTTGTAATTCCGTCAAAGACCAAGTTTCACTTTCATATGACAAAATATTCTGTATTATGCTCTTATAAATTTTAATTTTAGTGTCCTTTGTAGTATAAGCAGGGAAAAGAAATAGAAAATTATAGGTGATGGAAACATGGGTTTTCAATCAAATTGTTATTATAAATCGTAATGCACCGACGAATGCAAAATATCAAATTTTATGAAGATATTCCAACTATTATCCTAAATGGTAAAACTATTCCCAGCGCAGTAATTAAAAAATATATTATGTATTTTTCTCCATTCACCTGTCTGTTAATCTCTTTTTCGCCCAAACATTTTCCTAAGAACTTAATTCTCAAATACTCGTAATCTTTTTCCTCTCCCTCATTGGCGCAATTACAAATCATTTTATGGATATTTCAATACATTTATTTGCTACCAATGTAACTTAATAAATGGCATTTCTTAACAGAATATGGCTTATCATGTTACTGCCCTAAGCCCTTCAATTACAAAAAAAAGTCAGAAAATTCGGCGCATTAAAGGATTATTTGTCATCATTCATTATTATTCTCAAAAAGGACCTGCACAGAAAATAATTTCTGCCATCGCATAATTTTGACATTAGAGATTTCTAAAATTCTATAGGCCAAATCATACTCAAGTTAAAAAAAATTGAGAACTGTTTCCTATAGATCTACATGTTGTCTGTAAAATAAGTAATTTTTTTTTATATATCGGCATAGGGTCTGTATTTAGTACTGGTATTTGTTTAACATTTTTTTTATACACACGTACATAGCCTACATATAATAGCAGAAACATCAGACACTTCATGGAAGGGGTGTAGAATGTAACCCTACATCCGTTTTATAACAGTAGTTGCGCGTGAGATAGGATGTGCCAGTCAGATTTACACTTGATCCTTCGAACAAGGTTTTGTTGCAATCTGGCAGACAGAAGCACTGACAGACAGACATCCAAATCTGCTTCCTCTGTGCCTATGTACTCGCCTCCTTTGTTTTCCTTGTACAGTAAATCCTGAGGCGTGCAAATCCCCGTCACAGGAAAAAAAATAGAGTACAGCAGTTCCAATAACACCTGGATTTACCAAGGAGCAAAACAAAGTAAGAAAGTAAGTTAATTTCGTTCTCTTTCAAAATACATACAATTCCTCATACGTGTAGCTTTCTTCACATATACTATTTTATTTTTATGGAAAAATTGTTAAATATAGATTCGAGACGAACGAAGTAAATGATGTTCTTCCTGTAAGCCCATGTTTCTCTTAACTGAGATTTAGGCGCTCTCCCCTACAGGGAAGAATTTGAACCATACTAATTTAGTTACACTTGTTTTCGTATAGATGTCATTTGAGTGGTTCGTGGTCCGCCTCATACTGGCATCTAGGAAACCAAGGTAGTACTAGGGCGGGACAATTCGGTAAATGTTGCTTAGAGGCCTTTTTATTCAGGCTTAAGGATCTTTTACGAGCCTGAAAATCTTCAGACTCGGGATTCACGGCTTAAAGTCCCTCCCGGAGGACTTGCTCCTTGGATTTTTCCATCCTAAAAAGTCCATCGACCCCGGCCGGGTTTGAACCCGCGACCCTCGGGACCAGAGGCAAGGAGCATAACCACTATTATATGGTCACATATAGAAATAGCATTCATTATACTTTGAAAATGGACAGCTAGTGACAAATGAGGGAAATTTTGAGGAAATGGATGAAATCAAATACCTAGGAACAATAATCACAAATAGGAATGAAATGCACAAAGAAATTAAACATAGGCTCAATTCTGGAAATGCGTGCTTTTATGCATTACAGAGACTCTTGAAGTCCCAACTCCTTTCCTCTTGCTTGAATAATTTCTTGCTAACAATGGATATCTCTCCTTACTCATTCCATCCATATGATCAATCCAATTCTGTCTGTAATTCGTAACCTTATCCAATAAAGGCTGTACTTTCAATTCTTCTCTTATATCCTCATGTCTTATTCTATCAAGTCTTGTACGTCCTTTTACTTGTCTTGGAAAAAGATTAAAAATCTGTGTATAAATACATTATTATTATTATTATTATTATTATTATTATTATTTATTTATTTATTTATTTTTATTGTCCACCGCTGTCGTCTCGGGCCCGGGTTTGCTTCCCGGTCGGGACAGGCTCCTGGGTGAGGTTTTTTCGGGATTTTTCCTAACCTGTAAGACAAATGTCAGGAAGCTTAGGGCCCAATGATGCCCGAAAACCATCTGGCCATCATCATCATCCTTCACCAGTGTGGAAAGCAACGGGAACCACACCTATAATTCCCTAGTAAAACTGCAAAGCATAGCATGGAAATGCTATGATAGAGGCGAAAGACCTGCCCTCGGGCAGAATCATCATCATCATTATTATTATTATTATTATTATTATTATTATTATTATTATTATTATTATTAATATTATCATCATCATCTGCCTTTCAAATATTAGGCCCAGGAGCCCGTTACGGTCTCCCGCCATCTCCGAAAAGGTCGACCCACACCACAGATCTTCTGCCTCGAGGAATGTAGTGAAGAATTTGTTTTGGTATTTTGTGACGATCCATGCGCTGAATATAGGCTAGCCAATTGTTTCTATATTCTTGGAGGTATTCAGATATAGGTACGATGTTTAACTCTCTGGCTATTGTTGAATTTCTTTGGTGGTCTAGTAGGCTATAACCTGCAGTTCGTCGCAGAAATTTCGTCTCCGTGGCTGTAATATGACGATCATCCTGAGTTCTGATGGTCCAAGCTTATTAATATTTATTAACATTATTATTATTATTAGTATTATTATTATTATTATTATTATTATTACTATTATTATTATTATTATTATTATTATTATTATTATTATTAGCATTGATAGTCTAACATACAAACTTATTGTCCTATTTTACACAATCAAAATAAGCGAAAAACTCCAAAAGAAAAGCAAAATCATATTTAGGCACTGTATTATTCTCTTATTTATATACACTTACATTGACTGACTCGAAAATTCTTAGTAATACTGACAAATATAATGATTCTATTTTAAACTTTACAAACACAGACTCTGGCCAGTGAATAGTACTTGGGCTTAAATTACTTTGTTCCTAGCCGTTTGTCTGTCGTCGTGGCGTAGTCGGTAGAGTCCGTACCTTCTACTCCGGCAACCTGGGTTCGATTCCAGCCGGGGTAGGGGATTTTAAAACTCTATCTTGGGTCTGGATGTGTGTCCTGTTCTTGCATCTACATGTGAGAATAAAATAAAGTTAACAAAAAGATAAAACATCATCATCATCAACAACAAGGATTAAGCCCAATGACCAGTTCCGATCTCATTATAGGTCGAATTGATTCTTCCATCTCTTCAATGGTCTTCCCAACAATCTTCTCCCTATCGGTTTATAATTATTCATTCTTCTTTATATGCGCTGTTCATTCATTCGTAATACGTGCTGAATGTACGCATTTTGATAGTATTTTATTCTTTCACAGAGATTAAATAGTTTTAAAAACTTCCTTCCTACAAAATTAAAACAAATACTTGTACAGACTCTTATAATGCCACACTTCGACTACTGCGACATATTACTGACTAATCTGACAACTGATCTAGCTGACAGACTACAGCGTGCTCATAATGCGTGCATTCGATTTATCTTCAATCTCCGTCGTTATGACCACGTGTCTCCTTCATTTCAGGCCTTATCATGGCTACGCCTAAATGACAGAACTTTACATTCACATGCCTTACTATTCCAAATTCTGCACACGTATTTACCAAGTTATTTAACATGTTTTCAAAATTTATCGGCTCATCACAATTTAGGAACAAGACCACAAGACTCTTCTTTACTTTTGATACCACAACACAGGACCTGTCTATACTCTGAATCTTACACAATATCTATGACTAGAGCCTGGAACTCACTTCCCAGTCATGTCAGGGATTGTCAATCGCTATCATTATTTAAATCCAAATTAACTGATATCTTAAGTTCGACACAATGAAAACATTAACTGCATAACAACAATATAGAGCATTCCATTAATAGTCATCTAGGAAGCTACTTACTTTATTTTACATAATTTAAATTTTATTATATTCTACGTTTTTGTTAGTATTAGCTAGTATTAGATCACATCATCTTTGTATTTTGTTTAGTCTGTATTTTAATATCTTAAAATTGTAATATGTACGTAATTTTTTGTATAATTTTACTATTCAAATGTTGAGTGGAAGAGAAGGCCTTATGGCCTTAACTCTGCCAGCTAAAATAAAGCATTATTATTATTATTATTATTATTATTATTATTATTATTATTATTATTATTATTATTATCATCATCATCATCATCATCATAGTCCATTCACGAATTTAGGCCATTTGTTGACCTGTTTCGGCCTCAAGAGAAACACCATCCAGAAGTCTTTGAGTGGACGTTCTGGTCTCTTCTTCCTGCAGGTTGATATCTTAACATTTGTTTGGGTATTCTGTGATCTTCCATTCGATGAACATGTTGTATCCATCTTGACTTATAATCAGAAATTTTGTTTTCTAAAGATTCCATGTGTAATTCTTCTAAGATGTCTTCATTGTTTTTGTGATCTAGTAGTGTGTATCCTGCAGTCCTCCGAAGGTATCTCATTTCAGCAGATCTAAGTATCTGTATATCCTTCTGTTTCAACGTCCATACTTCGCTACCATACAAAAGAGTTGGAAGAGCCAGTGTTTTATACACTTTCAGTCTTGAATGCTTTTGGACTAACTGTGGCCACTTTATTATTATTATTATTATTATTATTATTATTATTATTATTATTATTATTATTATTATTATTATTAAATATATTAAGTTCTGTTCTTATATCTTCGTTTTAATTTTTATCGGTCCTTTTGTATCCTGCTAATGTTCTCAAGATCTTCATTTCAGCAGCCTCTATTTGTTTGCTATCTGTCTTTGTTAATGTCCAGGTTTCACATCCATACATAAGAGATGGAACTGCCAATACTTTGTAAAAAGATAAGACAAAAAGTAAAAAAAGAAGAAGGAAAAACAGTGCAAACGAAAAGAGAGAAAAAAAAGAGCGACCTTAAAAAATCAGAGTGTTATAAAGTTATTCAGTTACACGACACGACAAGCTTACAATTTCCCAGCCTGGAGATAAACCTACGATCCTTCGCATTCAGTTTACACAATGCATTTCATATCGGAAATTTTAAGCTACACTCAGTGGCTGTAGGATATGGTTTGGAATACATTCATGAGCTCCTTGTTTACGCGTAAAACCATTTTATGGTCACATTGTGGTGTTATATGTGGAGAACTATGAGATTTCGCAACGACGCGACGCGACATTCAACTCCATGCATTATATATATGCGTTATTATTGCCACTTTAATGTCAATATCCAGAGACATATGGTTAGTTGTCCTCTACTCCAAGTGCAAGTTTATTCGTATTGGATATTACTGAATGTTCTGATATATACACAGCACATATTGTATAATACAGAGTGTTCTGAGAATGTTTACAGATGAGGAAGTACGTAACAAAACATATAAAATAAATAATAGTTTAAAAAAAAACTAAAACACGCTTTTTTAGAAAATCGAACTAAAAAATGAAAAATAATTTTAATTACCAACACGCTTGGGATAAAATTAAAGTGGTCAACAAAAAAATCATCTCCAACACATCTAGAATAAAACTAGAAAAAAATTACCATTACAACGTGGGGTACTCTATATCAATTAATATATTTGATAATAAACAGATATTGGTAAAAGTAAAGTCTCTAAGAAGAAAACGTAAAAACCATAAAAAGCACCCCATGTTTTTGATGGTAAAATTATTTTTTTTGTAGATAACTCCAGTTTTATTCTAGATGTGTTGGAGATGACTTTTTTGTTGACCACTTTAATTTTATCCCAAGCGGGTTGGAAATTGAAATTATTTTTCATTTTCTGTTTGGTTTGCTAATAAAGCGTGTTGTTTTAGTTTTTTAAAACTACTTTTTTTTATTTTTAGTTTAATTGATTATCATAAACAGGAATCACATGAAAATGTAATTGTTTACGATATTTTTAGTGTCTAGGCACGAATATAATTATATATGTTTTAAAATTATTACTATCTAACATTATAATTTTTTAATATTTTAATATAGATAAATAGTTACAGTTAATCGTATCCATCTCATATTTTTTGAATAAATTACAATGTGGTAAGTTTACAAAATTGTTATTAATATTTTACAGAACAAGGTAAAAATGTAAAAATCTTTAAATTTGATACTATTGTAGTATGAGCTAAAAGTACTACTCTTCTAAAAAACAAAAATCCTCCGGGCCGGATTTGAACCAGCGACCTATGGATTACTGAAATTGCACACCACTACAGTCCGGGCCGGATTTGAACCAGCGACCTATGGATTACTGAAATTGTACACCACTACAGTCCATCGCTCTACTAACCGAGCTACCAGAGGATATAATATTAATTTCTTACAACGATGGACTAAAAAGTCGATAAGTCCGCAACCTATTATACCGGTCTTTATTTTTTTGATGTCCGATGATCCTGGCCAAAATCTTAGAAATAATTATGAAATTATTGTATTGTCATTGGTTCTTTACAAGTATACAAAGTTTCAAGTCGATCCAATGTTTTTAAGTGGGTGAAAATCGTGTTGAAAAGTTCCGTTACATAGACAGACATGCAGGTCAAGCTGATATAAAGCGTGTAAAAAGAGTTCCTATAAACGCTAATTAAAAACTTTATATCTTCTGAGCTATGGTATATCATTTACACCACAGTTTAATGTTGTTTTCTGCCCTTACAGCATATGAACATGAAAGGAGAGCAATTATTATCTAAGCTGTGCAATGGCAGATATGATTTTCTGCAATGGGCAGAGGAAGCAATATGGACGTTTCAGCAACTTGGAATCTCGGCGGGAATAGAAACGAGAGGCCACACGTCAATAATAATAATAATAATAATAATAATAATAATAATAATAATAATAATAATAATAATAATAATAAGTCCACCGCTGTGGTCTCGGGGTAGCGTGCTGCCTTGTCATGCAGCGGACCCGGGTTCGATCCCCGGTCGGGACAGTTTTTCTGGATGAGGTTTTTATCGGGGTTTTCCTCACCTGTAAGACAAATCTCAGGAAAACTTTAAGGCCCAAACGGTCCCCGAAATCATATGGCCATCGCAATCATCATCATTCATATTCATCTTAGGTTAAGTTTAGGATTAGGGACTCTCCTGGCGCACCATTATCATCATAATCCCCCATCATATCATCAGGGCAAAGTAACCTTGCCTTCCCGGCGCCCCAACCTCAGAAGTGGGTTACAAGTACGTCATGCCAGGAGAGAAACCAGGAATGTCGAAAGACAACCTGGGGCATTTAAAATAATAATAATAATAATAATAATAATAATAATAATAATAATAATAGGCCTAATAATAATAATGAAGTTCTTAGGAAAATTTTTGGGTCAAAAAAGAGATGAACACAGAGGTGAATGAAGAAGACTATATAACAATGAACTACATGGTCTTTATAGGAAGCCAGATATAATAAGAAGAGTTAAGTCTCATAGACTGCTATTAGCAAGACATGTGGCACGGATGGGGAATGAAAGACGTGCATGGAGGCTTCTTGTAGGAAAAACAGAGGGAAAATGACCAGTTGGTAGACCAAGACAGAGCATAGCATGCGCTATGTGTTGACATTCATGCACTATATATACAATCTGGTAGCCGTATTTCTTAGAGAGTCAGTCACTGCAAAATAATGCTATGACCTATTCAGAATGTTAAAATGGAGGTGTTCTTTATTATGAAAAACTTTAGTTGGTAAATTCCAGGCGAAACACGACTGTGATTGGTTGTAAATAAAAAATCATTGAAATGTGATTGGTCATTGACTCTCATTTGGGGCATGAGTTAAATAGTTACGCAAATTAAATCCTTCATATATCCTGCTTATCTGTAAAGTACTTGGATTAACACAGAGAATTATGTGACCCGGAATGACTTGTTATTTGCACGTATCTACTTCCTTCTATTACTTCCTCTAAGACCGCTCTTGCACTGAAACGAAGCGTCACAGCCTATAGGTTCCTTAACCCTTAAATTCGTAATGTATCCTTTTGGATACATCAGTTTGTTTAATAAATTTAATATTTTAAATAAATCAGAAGAAAACTAACAAAAAGAAACCACTTAAATGTATGCGTAATTATACAATATACCTAATAATAACAGTTACATAAGATTCCGTTTTCACTGCGGTCCGCAACATTTAAATAACTAACAGAAGAAATGTGTGTTTTGCCAATTTAAGGGTTAATAAAATATGCTTCAATGAAGGATAACTATCTGCTCCCAAAGTTTGTCGATCTAATTTAGAAACATTCTGTATATGTTTGGGGCACGCGTTAGCGTAGTGGTTAAGGCACTGAGCTACAAGCCGGAGGGTCGAGGGTTCAAGTCCCGTTGGGGTCAAGGTTTTTAATCTGACCCAAACCTTCTGGCGGCACTATGGCCCTGGGGTCGACTCAGCCTCTAACGGAAATGAGTACCAGACGCTTGTTCTGGGGTAAAGGCGGCCGTCACGCAGGGCTGACAACCCGGCTGACATCAAGTGCCGATTGTCTAGAAAAAGTGGGAGCCTTAACCTCCTACTACCCCAAGGGCCTCCTGAGGCCTGTTGTGGGATCACACTCTGTATATGTTTACTCTGTGGTCACATTTTTTTTAAACATTTCAATTACAGGTATTAGAAAAAAATTATCAATATTTAAAAGACATATTCATTTAACATTAAGAAAGATACAAAAAAAGAAGTTGTCAAAAGCAATTTATCTTCTTTTGCTGTTCCTTTCATGTGACAAACCTCAAGAGATCCCTAAATGATAACAAATGACAAAAGGTTCACATGTTCATCCGGAGAATTTTCAACACCGCGAGGGCTTGTGCAGGCAACATGCAGACAGGAAGGGCAAGTAGTTACAAATTTTCTCTCCTCAAGTTAATATTTCATAAGTATTTCAATATAGTCTCTACTAATGGATGAGACTGCTAACATACTAATCCCATGCATATCATGAACGCATCTTGATTAATTAAGAAGGAGGTACTTAGTAATAAACCGACAAAATATTTTGGCCGAACGTGCGGGAAAACGACCACTGTTTTTACAAAGAGACCTATAAAACAACTTTGGCGAAAAGAATCTTATATACTCAATCTAAGATTTAAAGAGAGATCAGAGCTTGCTTGGTTCAGGTTAGGGGCATGGAAATTTCTAAAAATTAGCGACGATCACGATATGCGAATATGTCCAATGTGCGGGAGCTTTGAAGACGAGATACATATATTAGGAAAATGTAACGATTTAAAATATTGGAGGCATCAGTTATTACCGGAAAGATTTATAAATTCAAATCGTGAAAGATTGGCATGCTACGAGTTACTGGTAAACCCAGAAATTTGGATAAAATTGGGTAGATTTCTGGACAAAACGCGGAAAATAAGAACAACACTTATTCGGGAATAAATAAATATGTTAACAAATTGCAATACCATTAATTCTTAAAAATTCTACATAACTAAGTTAATATATAATGTAATTGTGTTGATATCTAACCGTAATAAGTTATTATTGTGTTTTTTTAAGTATATTATTACCAAATATCAACTTATTGTAACGGACTGTCAACAGCACGTACGGCTTACTGCCCGTGCGATCCATATTTGTAAATAACATTGTATGTATCTTACTTTTAGTTTAATAAAGTCCTTATGTAAAAAATTAAAACGGTACGGACATGTCCAGCGAATGGTAGGGGATCGGCTGCCTCCCACCATAACTTGAACACAGGATCCAGAGAATATTTAATTCTTGCTGTTTCTCTACATCGAACATCTCACTATTCCTCATCCTTTCTTGTTTAAGCCACCCGACTCTGGAATTCCCTCCCCTCGTATATCAAGGGCTGCCCGACAAAAAAAACAGTTTAAAAAGAAACTCACTTCATATTTCCTTAGACATTATAATATATAACCGTGTTCCATGTATGCTTTTTTTTATGCCTTTATACTTTAAACTAATCTAATTATAGGCTTTTTCTTGTTATTGTTATTATTATTATTACTATTTTCCTTTCTTTCCCTTGACAACTTTATATTGTGTAGTTTATAATTATCTACTATGTATCTAAGCTATGCCGGCGGTAGCATTGCTGCCGGTAGGGTTACCCATGCCGGACTGGTCGAAGGTGATAAGCCAGACGAAATAAGTACCTTGGTCGAAAGAGTGACGATCTTTCACCGTAAAAATACAACGGTTAAGAAATGAGGAAATGGGTTCAACTGGGGTAAAATTTTCCGGAGGTCAAATAGTCCCCCATTCGGTTCTCCGGGCGGGGACTACTTCAGGGAACCCATGCCAAAGGCTCAAACACAGGGACATGTTGCTAGGAATATGGAATGTTAGGACTTTATAAAGATTACAAGTATTCGAGAATAAAGTAAAGTAAAGTAAAGTGATCCCACAACAGGCCCGGAGGCCCTTGGGGTAGTAGGAGGTTAAGGCTCCCACTTTTTCTAGACAATCGGCACTTTATGTCAGCCGGGTTGTCAGCCCTGCGTGACGGCCGCCTTTACCCCCAGAACAAGCGTCTGGTACTCATTTCCGTTAGAGGCTGAGTCGACCCCAGGGCCATAGTGCCGCCAGAGGGTTTGGGTCAGTTTAAAAATCCTGACCCCAACGGGACTTGAACCCTCGACCCTCCGGCTTGTAGCTCAGTGCCTTAACCACTACGCTACGAGATAATAAAGTACTTAGGAAAATTTTTGGACCAGAGAGAGAGATGAACAGACAGGTGAATGGAGAAGACTACATAACAATGAACTACATGGTCTTTAAAGGAAGCCAGATATAATAAGAACAGTTAAGTCTCGTAGACTGCGATGGGCAGGACATGTTGCACGTATGGGGAATGAAAGACTTGCATGGAAGCTTCTTGTAGGAAAGCCAGAAGGAAAACGCCCAGTTGGTAGACCAAGAATGAGGTGGGAGAATAATATTAACTATGATTTGAGGGAGGTAGATAATACAGGGAATGATTGGAAAGCATTAGCTCAGGATAGGGATGTATGGAGAGCTTATGTCCGCGCGGCCATGAACCTACGGATTCGATAGTGCCAGTGAGTAAGTAAGTAAGTAAGTACTATGTATCTAACTAACTCACTGGCACTATCGAATCCGTAGGTTCATGGTCGCGCGGACATAAGCTCTCCATGAAGTGAAGAAGTATAAGAGAAAGAAGAAACGATAAGTATTAGAAATAATCCAATTCTACTTGAAATAATAATTCATAAATGTATTTTGTCAATGTCCTCATTTCCATGTGTACCGGAATCAGTGAAAAGATTTCTACAAGAAAAAGAAAAAAATACTATTCTATAAACGTTATTCCTTCCGCTTAAGTTAGATAGCCAGTTTAACTTACAATAAAGGCTTACGAACATATCCATTATACTATGAAAGAATAGCTAAATACAGGATGTGGATCAACTTCACAGGGCATTGTAATATGGGAACCCTTGTGCACAAATTTGAAAAGAGGGAAAAGTTGGAAGGCATGGAGGGGGTTGTAGAAACTTCCCACGGCCGCAGGCTTCTGATTCTGATATTTTGACCTCCCCTATTCTCTAAACCTACCCCTCCCCCAAATCCCTAAAGTTAAGATGATTCTTAACTTCGGTTTCACAAAGGAGTTGCGACACAATACATCGCCCGTCAGCCAACATTTGCTATGTATCCTTATAACTTCTACAGAGCAGCAGTGGCGGCTCCAAAGCTGTTCATTATTCAATTACAGTAAGCAAAGCGATCCCACAACATTCCCGGAGGCCTTGGGGTAGTAGGAGGTTAAGGCTCCCACTTTTTCTAGACAATCGGCACTTTACGTCAGCCGGGTTGTCAGCCCTGCGTGACGGCCGCCTTTACCCCCAGAACAAGCGTCTGGTACTCATTTACGTCAGGGGCTGAGTCGACCCCAGGGCCATAGTGCCGCCAGAGGGTTTTGGGTCAATTTAAAAATCCTGACCCCAGCGGGACTTGAACCCTCGACCCTCCGGCTTGTAGCTCAGTGCCTTAACCACTACGCTACGGCGAGCCCTTCAATTACAGTAAGAGCTCTTAATTCGCGGGGGATATGTTCCGTAAATATGCCGCGAAAACAGAAACCGCGAATATGGAATGGTAATTTGTATGGGCATAGAGGGGAATGTTCCAAGGCTCCAAAATAAAAATAAAAATTAACATAGTAATGCCACGAGTGATTTCCAAAACAACTCACGAAGTGAGGAGTGAATTTATGTAGAGAATTTGTAAATCAAGAGTGCCATTTGTTAGGACTATTTAACGAATAAAATTAAGCTGTTTACTCACAATTCATTATTTGAATACAGTTATTTTAAAATATTTATATATTTAATGTAAACGGCGATGTTTGAAAACAAATGAGAAACGATTGGTATGCTTCGTCTGCTTCTTTTGTTCATCACTGCAACCAGATCATATTATTTATTGCCAAAGGAACGGAATATTGTAAGAATGCACTCTAGTGGAGAAAAAATGAAACACATCAAACTGTATATTATTCATTTCTGATGCCCTATGACAATTATATTCTTCAGGAATGTTATTACCTGGGAAAAAGATACATTTAAGAAAGTGCAAACAGTTTTTTTTGGTGGTATAATCAATTGCTACAAATGTTTTTATATTAACTCCCGCATGCGCTACGTGTTGACATTCATGCACTGTATATACAATCTGGTAACCGTATTTCTTAGAGAGTCAGTCACTACAAAATAATGCTATGACCTATTCAGAATGTTAAAACGGAGGTGCTTTCTTTATTATGATAAACTTTAGTTAGTAAATTCTAGGCGAAACACGACTGTGATTGGTTGTAAATAAAAAGTAATTGAAATGCGATTGGTCATTGACTTCCATTTGGGGCATGAGTTAAATAGTCAAAATAAAATCAATTAATAAGAGATTCTGAACAATTTGTATTAAGCTCTCTGTCATGTAGGTGCAGTGGTGGCTCCCTTTTACGTATTATTTGAGAACTTTAATATTACTAAACATAGTTAAAAATTATACGTAACTTATTTTATTTGATTTGCATTTTTTTCACAGTTTCATTGGTTTAAACTCGACGCTTAAAAATATAGTATGCTCAATTTATGAGAGTCTTGATTTCGTGATAACATTTTTTTTGTGTTAAATTCGATGCTCTTCCTTTATGGCGCGAATGGCCTAGAAGGATATTATCTTACCAGCTGGCTGCTGGGTTCACATCTAAATATATCAATCACAGATGTGGACAATCATGCAGCCAGCATAGGGATGACATTTGGTTAAAATGTCGGGTTCTTCAGCAGTTTGTTTTTTGTTAACCTGAACTGGATGTTTAACATAACTGCCTAAATCTCTCATGTTTCTGGATGGGAATCGGTCCCATATAATGATCAAAATTATATGACAAACTTGTTTCCCTATGGATACATCATTTGTGCCTTAAATAATACTTTAAATTATCATTCACCTAGAAAACATGTAACTATATGATCATTGAATATATATTTTTTTAAATTTAGATTTTGAATGGGTTAGTACTCTATTATAATCTCAAAGTCTCAACTTCAAAAACTAAAATTATGGCTTTTCAGGGCAAAGTGTCAGTCAGAGCAAAAATAGCGATCAATAATGAAATAATAGAACAGATAGCACACTATCTTGGTTCAGATATAGCATATAGCAACGATTGGGATATAGGCCTACATAATAAATTAAACCGATATCAAATGATGTGTGGCACCATAAGAAGAACCCTCCGAAAGACACGAAGGGAAACTCAGCTCAGGTTTTATAAAATTATGACTGTTCCTGTTATTTTATATGGATCTGAATCTTGGGTACTTACAAAAAAGATATCGCACACATTCAAGCCAATGAAATGAAATTTTTAAGATCCGTAAAAGGATGTACACAATGAATCAATAAGAAATGAACTGGAGACATTTTCAATAGGCCTAGTTGATAAACTAGGAGAGCACAAATACCAATGGAAAGAACATTTAGACAGAATGGACAATACAAGATTACCCAAAAAGATCAATACCTACAAACCACATGGAAAAAGATCTTTGGGACGGCCAAGGAAACGATAGACTTGAGACCGGAACAGGTTACATTAATCTAATCCTGGAAAGGAAAAAGAAGAAGAAGAAGAAGAAAATTTAGATTAACATGCACTAGTACTATTGGCCGATAGCGAGGTGATACTAAAGGACAACACGCACACACTATTGAGTAACACTAAGAAATTTGGACTGGATGTAAATATCAATAAAACTAAATATATGGCCACACGTAGAAATACATTATATAATGGAAATGGACAGCTAATGACAAATGAGGGAAATTTTGAGGAAGTGGCTGAATTCAAATACCTAGGAACAATAATCACAAATAGGAATGAGACGCACAAAGAAATTAAACATAGGCTCAATTCTGGAAATGCGTGATATTATGCACTGCAGAGACTCTTGATGTCCCAACTCCTTTCAAAAAACGTTAAACTGAAAATATATAAAACTATTATTCTACCAGTTATATTATATGGGTGCGAAACATGGACTCTTACTTTAAGGGAGGAAATGAGATTACGAGTTTTTGAGAATAAAGTTCTTAGGAAATTTTTTGGACCAAAGAGAGATGAACAGACAGGTGAATGGAGAAGACTACATAACAATGAACTACATGGTCTTTATAGGAAGCCAGATATAATAAGAACAATTAAGTCTCGTAGACTGCGTTGGACAGGACATGTTGCGCGTATGAGGAATGAAAGACGTGCATGGAAGCTTCTTGTAGGAAAGCCAAAGGGAAAACGCCCAGTTGGTAGACCAAGAATGAGGTGGGAGAACAACATTATCTATGATTTGAGGGAAGTAGATTATACAGGGAATGATTGCAAGGCATTAGCTCAGGATAGGGATGTATGGAGAGCTTATGTCCGCGCGGCCATGAACCTACGGGTTCGATAGTGCCAGTGAATAAGTAAGTATCATTATTATTATATTATTATCATTATTATATTATTATTATCGTAAGTATTATTATTGTTATTATCGTATAAAATGTTGTTTGTACATGAAATTTACATTACTACATTTAATGTATCATTAACTGTTTATAATTAGTATAGTGTATATCTATATTTGTCAAATATTTATTTGTATTTGTGCTGATTGAGTGGAAGAGAGGGCCTCACGGCGTTAACTCTGCCAGAACAAAAAAAAAAACATTATTATTATTATTATTATTATTATTATTATTATTATTATTATTATTATTATTATAAACTGAGCATTCTATATTTTTAAGCGTCGAGTTTAAACCAATGAAACTTGTAAAAAAATGCAAATTAAATACAATAAGTTACGTATAATTTTTAACTATATTTAATAATATTAAAGTTCTCAAATAATACGTAAAGGGGAGCCACCACTGCACCTTCATGACAGAGAGCTTAAGGCTATGATACGCCTGTCTTTCATTACGGGCTGAGTTAAGAATTGAGCCCGTGACCCGTTTTGTGTTATAACCGATACGTTAGTTGGTAATGCGTCTTCGTTCTTCATCTAAAAAAGTAATAACCGAACTTCCCTTACGCCTTTTTATTCCCTTTAATGCTTTGTAGATTCCTTTTCTTCGAGATAGAACTTGCCGTAGAAGAGGGATGCGACCCATTATTTAGAACTTCTATCAACTTCAGTAAAAATACTCATCACCATTTATACCTACAAAAGCACAATGTAAAGACGAATATGAAATGAAGAATCCACATTATGTTAAGTGAAAGAATTTGTTTATCTTCTTCTTCTTCTTCACTTCACGGGCTAGGCAAATTGCCTGTTCCGCCTCACAGTTGTTCTGTCCATCTCTTCACTGGCCTTCCTACATTCCTTGAACCTCTTGGCTTGTAGTTGAATGCTGCTCTTGGTAATCTTGATACGTCCATTCTTTCTACATGTGTAAACTATGTCTCTCTATTTAATACACAAGTGATCTTCTTGGTGATAAAATATTAAAATATATATACAGTCAATATGCCATTTCACCAATTAATGTTTTAAAAGGTCAACAAGTTTCCACAGCCAAGCTGTCATTCTCAAGACCAGATATTGACCACTTGTTGGCCTTTTTAAACATTAATTGGTGAAATGGGCATATTGACTGTATATATATTTTAATATTTCTCTCTATATTCTCTGATTTTCTCATCCAATGCATATATATTTAACTCTGTTCTTATATCTTCATTCCTTATCCGATCCTATCTTGTGCAGCCTTTTGTTCTTCTAAGGAAGTTCATTTATGCGCTTTGTATTCTACTTTGCAACTTTTTGGTCATTACCCAAGTTTCGCTCCCATAAAGTAATGCAGTCCACCGCTGTGGTCTCGAGGTAGCGTGCTGCCTTGTCACGCAGCGGGCCCAGGTTCGATCCCCGGTCGGGGCAGTTTTTCCTGGGTGAGGTTTTTATCGGGCTTTTCGTCGTCGCCTGTAAGACAAATGTCAGGAAAACTTTAAGGCCCAAACAGTCCCCGAAATCATATGGCCATCATCCTTACCATATCATTATTATCATCATCCTTCACCGGTGTGGAAAGCAACGGGAAGTTACCACACAATTCCCTAGTAAAGCTGCAAGCATAGCATGAAAATGCTACGATTGCAGTGAAGGACCTGCCTTCAGGCAGAATTACTATGGATACTATGGATGGAAAGTAATGCAGGAACTGCCAATGTTTTATAAAACTTCAAACTAGTATCTCTTGTTGTTTTATTCTTTAATGTTTTATGTATAGTTCTGCATATCATTTGAAATTTCGACAGTTTCATATGTAGGCCTATGCCTCTTTCAGTTTTTGTGTTTATAGTAAAATTACAACCAAAATAATTAAAATTTGTTACTTGTTCCAGAGGTTTGTTGTCTATTACGATTTTTGATTTTATTTGATCGTTTCCCCAAAATGCAATTATTTTTGTTTTTTCTTTTGATATTTTAAAATTATATTCTTGGCATAACTGATTTAATTGATGTAAGGAGTACTGCAAATTTGTTTATGTAGATGAAATCTATTCTAAATGCTATTGCCAAACACACATATTTAAGGAAAGAACAAAGCTATAAAACTAAATATATGGTCACATGTAGAAATACATTATATAATGGAAATGGACAGCTAATGACAAATGAAGGAAATTTTGAGGAAGTGGCTGAATTCAAATACCTAGGAACAATAATCACAAATAGGAATGAGATGCACAAAGAAATTAAACATAGGCTCAATTCTGGAAATGTATGCTATTATGCATTGCAGAGACTTTTGATGTCCCAACTCCTTTCAAGAAACGTTAAGCTGAAAATATATAAAACTATTATTCTACCAGTTATATTATATGGGTGCGAAACATGGACTCTTACTTTAAGGGAGGAAAGGAGATTACGAGTATTTGAGAATAAAGTTCTTAGGAAAAATTTTGGACCAAAGAGAGATGAACAGACAGGTGAATGGAGAAGACTACATAACAATGAACTACATGGTCTTTATAGGAAGCCAGATATAATAAGAACAGTCAAGTCTCGTAGACTGCGATGGGCAGGACATGTTGCACGTATGGGGAATGAAAGACGTGCATGGAAGCTTCTTGTAGGAAAGCCAGAGGGAAATCGCCCAGTTGGTAGACCAAGAATGAGGTGGGAGAACAACATTAACTATGATTTGAGGGAAGTAGATTATACAGGGAATGATTGGAAAGCATTAGCTCGGGATAGGGATGTATGGAGAGCTTATGTCCGCGCGGCCATGAACCTACGGGTTCGATAGTGCCAGTGAGTAAGTAAGTACAAAGCTTTAATATGATGAAACTTAAAATTAAATTGTACCTGTTGGTAGGTGCCGTCGTCCTCAACTTTCTTAGAATATTGTATATAAAATTAACTGGAGCGCTTTCGGAAGTTATCTTCCATCTTCTGCAGGTTGAGCTTCCGCTACTCGTTGTTGTGTATATTTCACGTAAGTTTAAGTGCAGTTTTTCAAAAAAATATATTTGTATAAGTATGTTATTTCTTGATTCTTTTTAAATATTGAACTAAACAATTAATGAAATTTGTAATTTTAAACTCTTAATTCATTCCTAGTCATACAATACTAACAGCTGCAAAGAAGGCGATAGCAAACATACAGTGTTACTCGGCATGGATCCTCACCGGGCAGGAAGTGGCCGTTGGGCAAGACTAGTTCATGTAGTGAGCGGAATAAAGTTGATTAAAATATGAACACAAAATGTTGTAATAAAATAAAAAAAAATAAACAGAATTATAAATTTAATGTTTTATTCCCTTTTTAAGATAAGGGTTATAAATGATGTCACTCCTGATATACACATTTAATGTATGAGATTCATTAATAAATTCGACGAACACATTTCTGGAGCACTGACTATGATATTCCACGGATTTCTCGTACTATTATAGACTTAAATTCGCCCAGAGTGTGAAGTTTATACGACTATTAACTCATGCCCCAAATAATGATCAATGACCAATCACGTTTTAATTAATTTTGTTTGCAACCAATGACAGTAGTGTTTCACTCCTTGCTCTTTATCGATTTCTCTTTATCAGCTTTATTTTTTTCTGAACAGCTCAGAGCATTATTTTTCTCCAACAAATATATTGAATATAGCAAATAATGAACAGATTCCTTGATTTTACTGAGTTGTTTACTAAAAAGATAATTTAATAACCTATACTTACTTACTCACTGGCACTATTGAACCCGTAGGTTCATGGCCGCGCGGACATAAGCTCTCCATACATCCCTATTCTGAGCCAATGCTTTCCAATCATTCCCTGCATAATCTACTTCCCTCAAATCATAGTTAATGTTATTCTCCCACCTCATTCTTGGTCTACCAACTGGGCGTTTTCCCTCTGGCTTTCCTACAAGAAGCTTCCATGCAAGTCTTTCATTCCCCATACGCGCAACATGTCCTGCCCATCGCAGTCTATGAGACTTAACTGTTCTTATTATATAAAGACCATGTAGTTCATTGTTATGTATAGTCTTCTCCGTTCACCTGTCTGTTCATCTCTCTTTGGGCCAAAAACTTTCCTCCGATTGAGGGTCTTTCCACTTTTCAGCGGTTGCCCTTTTACCAGCCGGCTGCTGGCCCTTCACATCCACATGTGTCAATCACAGAGGTAGATGATCAAACAGCCAGTGTAGGGGGTGACATGTGGTTAGCATGTCGAGTCCCCCAGCCGTTATAGCTGGTTCCTCAACCTGGAGCCGCTACTTATTGTAGCTACCCAATTGCCTCACGATGCTGGGTGGGCACCGGTCCCATTCTGGCCGAAATGCCATGAGAAAATTTCTTCCCCCATGGAGACTCGAACCAGCGCAAGTCCCGTAGCTCTGCGCCAAGTCTTCCTACCTTAACCGCTCGGCTACGGCGCGGGACCAAGAACTTTATTCTCAAATACTTGTAATCTCCTTTCCTCCCTTAGAGTAAGAGTCCATATTTTGCACCCATATAATATAACTGGTAGAATAATAGTTTTATATATTTTCAGTAAGTCCACCGCTGTCGTCTCGAGGTAGCGTGCTGCCTTGTCACGCAGCGGGCCCGGGTTCGATCCCCGGTCGGGGCAGTTTTCCTGGGTGAGGTTTTTATCGGGCTTTTTCCTCACCTGTAAGACAAATGTCAGGAAAACTTTAAGGCCCAAACAGTCCCCGAAATCATATGGCCATCATCCTTACCATATCATTATTATCATCATCCTTCACCGGTGTGGAAAGCAACGGGAAGTTACCACACAATTCCCTAGTAAAGCTGCAAGCATAGCATGAAAATGCTATGATTGCAGTGAAGGACCTGCCTTTCGGGCAGAATTACAATGGATGGATATTTTCAGTTTAAACGTTTATTGAAAGGAGTTGGGACATCAAGAGTCTCTGCAATGCATAATAGCACGCATTTCCAGAATTGAGCCTATGTTTAATTTCTTTGTGCATCTCATTCCTACTTGTGATTATTGTTCCTAGGTATTTGAATTCAGCCACTTCCTCAAAATTTCCCTCATTTGTTATTAGCTGCCCATTTCCATTATATAATGAATTTCTACGTGTGACCATATATTTAGTTTTATTGATATTTACATCCAGTCCTAATTTCTTAGTAACCTATAATGTTGATTATAATATAGGCCATACAGTTTGATGCGTTACATTATTTCTCCTCTAGGGTGCATTCTTATAATATTGCGATCTTATTTGGCAATAAATAGTATGATCAAGTTGCAGTGATGAACAAATTAAATATAACCAAACATTTCTCATTTGTTTTCAAACAGAGCCGTTTATATTACATATATAAATATTTTAAATTACTATACTTAAATAATGATTTGTGAGCAAACAGCTGAATTTTATTCGTTAAATAGTCCTAACAAATGCCACTCTTGTTTTCCAAAACATCTAGATAAATTTGAAATAACTCGTGGCATTACTTATGACTATTTAACTCATGCCCCAAATAAGAGTCAATGACCATTCATATTTCAATGATTTTTGTTTTACAACCAATCACAGTCGTGTTTCACGAAATATTTATCAATATTAAATTTACCATATTAAAGAAAGCTCCTCCTTTTTAATGTTCTGAACAGGTCTCACCATTATTTTGCAGTGACAGTCTCTGTAAGAAATACGGCTACCAGATTGTATATATATATATAGTGCATGGATGTCGACACATAGCGCTTGCAGGAGTTAATATAAAAACATTTGTAGCAAATTGATTATACCACCAAAAAAATAAACCACTGTTTGCACTTTCTTATATGTATTTTTCCCAGGTAATAATCCAGAAAAATATAATTGTCATATTACATCGTAGGACATCAGAAATGTTTAATATACAGTTTGATGTGTTTCATTTTTTCTCCACTAGAGAGCATTCTTACAATATTGCGTTATTTTGGCAATAAATAGTATGATCTGGTTGCAGTGATAAACAAAGAAGCAGATGAAGCGTACCTATCGTTTCTCATTTGTTTTCAAACATTGTCGTTTACATTAAATATATAAATATTTTAAAATAACTATAGTTAAATAATTATTTGTGAGTAAAAGCTTAATTTTATTCGTTAAATAGTCCTAACAAATGCCACTCTTGATTTCCAAATTCTCTAGATAAATTCACGACTCACGAAGTGAGGAGTGAATTTATCGATAATTTGGAAATCACTCGTGGCATTACTTATGATAAACATTTTGTTCCAGTATCCTACATATCTAAAAGTCACACATTCAAATCCGGAGAATGTCATAACTTTATCTGCAACTAATTATTTTTTCATCAGTAAACACTGTACGGATCTAAGTAATTAGATGTGTGGGCAGTTGTAGGTTACGTCTGGCTTAAAAAGAGCTTACTAGTTTTCTTCTTCAGTGAGCACGGAAAAACATAATCCGCTTTTAATTCACATAATGTAAATGACCCTGGGGTCGACTCGTCCTTTAACGAAAATGAGTACCTAACTCTTGTTGATGAAGTAAAAGCGACCGTCACACATGGTTGATATCCTGACAGACATCTCTAAAAATACAGAGGCCTTACCGCCTACTAGATCTGTCCTCAGAACTTCCTAAAGCCTGTAGTAGTTTAACAATAATGATAATAATTATTATTTATTACTAGCTAATACCCGGCTTGCGCTGCTACGCCTAAACAAATTAAAACCAATGTGATTTTATGTTTAGTTGAATAAGTGAGAGGAAAAGTAATTATAAATGTATATTTTTTAGATAAGCCGTGCTGATTACCCGGCGTTGCCCGGGAATCTAATTATCCCGATCTTCTTGACATAAATGAGCTGAAATACGAAAATTAATGTGTTTTATGTTAAGTTAAATAAGTGATAGGAAACATTTATATCGTAATTATTTTTAGATATCCTATGCTGTTTACTTGGCGTTGTCCGGGAATCTACTCATCCCGATTTTCTTGGCATAAATGAGCTGAAAGTCGAAAATTAATGCACTTCTTATGATTAGTTGAATAAGTAAAATGAAAAATATTTATGAATATATATCGTAATTATTTTAAGATTCTCCTTTCTGATTACCCGGTGTTGCCCGGGAATCTACTTATATCGATATTCTAGCCATAAATGAGCTAAAAGACAATATTCGTCATTGTGAGTTATCCGTAAAAGAATACCTGGCATGTGCTGCTATGCTTGCACAGGAATCTACGTACTTTTCTCGATCTTCTTGGCATCATTGAAAGACAAAAATGGTTATTGTGAGTTATCCGTGAGAGAAAAGCATATGTTGTCCCGGACTTTTTTGTAGGGATTTTTTAGATATTGAATTCTGTGTACATTAATTTTGTGTATTTGTTATGGTTTAGGCAGCGTAAGCCATTTAAGCGTCCAAAAAGGTACTTTTTTCACGTTTTACACTACATAGGGCGATTTTTGATGGTGTAGGAGTTGAGTATCACAACTCTCTTATAGTCTATGTTCATCCCGGGAATCTCCTAAACATTTTGCAAAAAGCTCCATCACAATCGGATCAACGGTATGGCCGCGCATAAAGTACGAACAAACAAACATTTAATTTTATATATTAGATTAGATTATTATTATTGTTGTTGTTGTTGTTGTTTTAATCTGTTAAATACTACCGTAGTGAACCTTATTGTACTAAATTTTTTTATTGTTGTTCCGTACAAAAACCTTAGTGGAGAAATAAATAAAACACTACAAATAATGCCGTAAAACTCTGAACGTTCATGAAATAACATCAGTGATATTTGAAAATGCTTTCCCCCCCCTTTCAAAAATACCATCCATTAAATTACATTTATATAGACTTTTTTTTTCAGGAGAGGAATCTGCATGGAATCTGTTTCAAAAAATATGGATTTGGATATCCTTGTGGAATTGGAATGTCCAGTTTGTCATGATTACATGGAACCACCGATTAGTCTTTGCCAAAACGGGCACAACATTTGCCAAAAATGCAGGACCAATGTTTCTTCATGCCCTACTTGTAGATCTGGTTTTCTACAAACCAAGAACATTACATTGCAAAATATAGCTAGAATTTTAGTGTATCCTTGCAAAAATAGAGCTGCAGGTTGTGGGAAGATAACGTCTATGGAAAGAAGAATTCCTCATCAATTAGAATGCTTCTACGAAAAAAGAAAATGTCCTTTCGACAAATTGTCAAACATCACTTGTTCTTGGAATGGTCTTTTATCAGATATGAAGGACACACGTTTTGAATGATCATGCATTTGAAATTGATACAAGGCAAAAAACTGGAGCATTCACCGTTAATCTCAAAGATCTTGAACCTTCAAAACGTTACACTGCTGCTGTTGTAAAATTAGAAGAACTTTTTTTTATACTGTGGGAAATCACAAATGATCAATTTATTTGTTCTGTTATATACATCGG
This sequence comes from Diploptera punctata, assembly GCA_030220185.1. NCBI lineage: Eukaryota > Metazoa > Arthropoda > Insecta > Blattodea > Blaberidae > Diploptera > Diploptera punctata. The sequence goes on from JASPKZ010009559.1 coordinate 119,151, forward strand.
TAATAAGAAAGATGCATCAGATTATAAATACAGATTTACTATTTCAACTGAAAATAGAATCGAGATAATATCAATGTGTTTCATGACACACAGTTTCCTCGACGATATTGAAATTGTACGAAAACCAGGGCAATGTGTAATTTTTCATCGTGATACATTGGCCAAATTTCTGGATACAACAAAAACACTGACTTGCGAAATGGAAATTTATAAAGTAGATTCAGGATCAATAGAAATTCTTAGAAAATGTGATATTCCTTCTGAGAATCTTCCTTGTTTGATGCCAAGATTCCATGAAATTCAAAAATAACAACCCAAAGTCATTTTCGGTTAATGCAATATAAATTAATTTTACAAATGGTATCAAATTCTCGAAATTTTACTGATTGAAATAAGCATCATAAGTTAGACAGTAAAAATATTAGAACTAATATGATAAGCATCTAAAAAATATAAAAATTATCAATTCACTAATATATCTTAGATCACAGGGAATATGTTAAGTAGAAAAATGGCCTAAATGTATTAAGATCTCCCAAGCCTTCTACTTACTTTGTAGAAGTTGGTAGAACACGACATTCCTAGTTCTAAATATGTTTCTCTCTTCAAGAATGACCCATGTACTTATTTAAAATGTACTTCTCTGAAAAGTAGCGATTATATGCTTAACAACGTATTCCCTGTGACCATATATTATTGCTTGCCATGAAGGATAAAACAATTCCTTGGAAAAATGGAGATGTAATCGTTTGAATTGATAGGGAAGTATATATAGATTTGTAAACATTGGATCTACACTTCAAACATTGCCTTATATGTTAGTATTTAAAAACTGGCTCTCATTTATGTTCATGAGATAAAATATACATTTTTCAAGTTTTTATATTGAAATAGAAGTAATGTATGAGTTTTGAATCATTATCTCAAATTGTATTGTTGAAAAGATTGCTCCTAGTTATGTTCAGTGAGATAAAATAGATATTTTATAAGTTTTTACATTGGAATGGAAGTAATGTGTTAGTTTCGAATCTTTTTGTCAAATGTTAGTGTTTAAAAGTTGGCTCCTAGTTATGTTCTATGAGATAAATTAGATATTTTACAAGTTTTTACATTAAAATGGAAGTATTGTAATATTTTGAAAACATTGTTTCAAATGTCGGTTCATAGTTATGTTCAATGATATAAAATAGATATTTTACAAGATTTTACATTGAAATTAGAAGTACTGTATTATTTTTTTTAATATTGTCTCAAATGTTATTGTTAAGAGTCGACCCATAGTTATGTTCAATAAGATAGCATATATATTTTACAAGATTTTACATTGAAATTAGAAGTATTGTATTATTTTTTTTAATATTGTCTTAAATGTTATTGTTAAGAGTCGACCCTAGTTATGTTCAATAATATAACATAGAAATATTTTTTACATTGAAATTAGAAGTATTGTATTATTTTTTTAAATATTGTCTCAAATGTTATTGTTAAGAGTCGACCCATAGTTATGTTCAATAAGATAGCATATATATTTTACAAGATTTTACATTGAAATTAGAAGTACTGTATTATTTTTTTAAATATTGTCTCAAATGTTATTGTTAAGAGTCGACCCATAGTTATGTTCAATAAGATAGCATATATATTTTACAAGATTTTACATTGAAATTAGAAGTATTGTATTATTTTTTTTAATATTGTCTTAAATGTTATTGTTACGAGTCGACCCATAGTTATGTTCAATAATATAACATAGAAATATTTTTTACATTGAAATTAGAAGTATTGTATTATTTTTTTAATATTGTCTCAAATGTTATTGTTAAGAGTCGACCCATAGTTATGTTCAATAAGATAACATTGATATTTTACAAGTTTTTACAATGAAATGGACGTAATGATTTAGTTTTTTTTAACATTAGGTGTACACTTCAAACATTATCTCAGATAATTAAAAATTTTTGTCTCTTCATTCTTACCTCTTATAGATTTTTTCGTGAACATTTGTATCATGGCTTCTTAGCCCGATCGTCAGCGATTACAGACTGAATTTTATGTTGTCGGTCCTGATTCTTGATTCCTGCTCTCTCTCTCTCTCTGCCTATAAGTAAAGTGATCCCACAACAGGCCTCAGGAGGCCCTTGGGGTAGTAGGAGGTTAAGGCTCCCACTTTTTCTAGACAATCGGCACTTTATGTCAGCCGGGTTGTCAGCCCTGCGTGACGGCCGCCTTTACCCCAGAACAAGCGTCTGGTACTCATTTCAGTTAGAGGCTGAGTCGACCCCAGGGCCATAGTGCCGCCAGAGGGTTTGGGTCAGTTTAAAAATCCTGACCCCAACGGGACTTGAACCCTCGACCCTCCGGCTTGTAGCTCAGTGCCTTAACCACTACGCTACTCTCTCTGCCTCTGGTCCAATGAATTTACTAATGAGGTTCCTTTCTGCGGTAATTTCAAAGTTCATAATTCTTTCCTTGTTCTTCTGTATATAGATTTTTTCCCCCATATGGTGAGTTAATTTTTGTTTTCTTACTGTTTTAATAATTTTGTGTTTACATCTATTTTGTGTTTTTCTGACCAATATGAGAGCTACTGCAGATTTTTCTACTTCCCCCCCTTTTTACATTCCTTATGTGTACTTAATTCTAATGGTTAAATTTCTTTTTGTTTTCCCTATATATATCTTATCACAGTCTTCACATTTTATTTGAAATATTCCTGATTTTTTTACCTTCATCAGTCTTTTCATTTTTATTAGTTTTTATTAGTTTATATCACTCTTAGGCACACAACAAATTTCAAAATATTTTTTAGAAAATTTAATATTAATTTAGTACAAAAGAATGATTGTAGTTCAATAAACTACGGTTCGCTGATTCAAATCATACCTTAAGGCCGCAAAAAAACCTAGAATATGGCTTTCTTCAGAATATAAGTAAATACATGGGTGTTGTGCCAGATATTTACGGCACGTAAATAACCTAGAGGTTGATATAAAGTCTCTACAAACAAAATTTGCCTATATATATATATATATATATATATATATATATATACATGATAAGAAAAATCAATGCCTGGACGGGATTTGAACCCGGACCTCTGGGTTTGTACCCAGCGTTCTATCCATTACACCACCGGGCCAATCCAATACAAACAGTTATATTTCTTATATATATATATATATATATATATATATATATATATATAATATATATATATATATATTATATTCTCCATTGTCCACCGCTGTGGCCTAGAGGTAGCGTGATGCCTTGTCACACAGCGGGTCCGGGTTCGATTCCCGGTCGGGAGGACAGGCTCCTGGGTGAGGTTTTTTCGGTGTTTTTCCTCATCTGTAAGACAAATGTCAGGAAACTTAGGGCCCAATGGTCCCCGAAAATCATCCGGCCATCATCATCATCATCATCATCATCATCATCATCATCATCATCATCCTTATCATAATCATCTTTCACCGGTGTCGAAATCAACGGGAAACTACCACACCTACAATTCCCTAGTAAAGCTGCAAAGTATAGCATGGAAATGCTATGATTGCAGTGAAGGACCAGCTTTCGGGCAGAAATACTATGGATGGATATTCTCCATTACTACGAGATGTAGTGAGAACACTGTCTTCACTGCTATCTGGTAGCTAGCTACTATAACAAGTAAGATTTATATTAATAAAAACCACCTAAATTTAAATATGTTTATTAAATAATCATTTATATATTATTAGGAATATTTTTAGTTTATAGGAGTGACGCTTTATTGATGTTATAATTAAATTATTGCAATTGCTCAATGTCAAAAATTAATTATAACATATATATATATATATATATATATATATATATATATCTTAATATATAAAAATTTGATGCCACGTTGTTCGTCCGAGGTTGAATCCTAAACTACTGAACCGATTTTAATAACATTTTGCACACTGTGTCCAGTTAGATCCAACTTGAGACTTAGGGTAGTTTTTACAACTAAATTTATAGTCGCATTATTTTTTATTGCAAATTATTTGTTTATTATTTAACAAAGAGTTATAATTATCTGTGAGTTCCATACGATTCTAACAGATGGCGTTGCAATTATCTGTGAGTTGCATACGATTTTTACAGATGGCGGTGTAAGGTAATTTGGTAAGGTAATTGGTTTATTATTTAACAAAGAGAGATCCAGATGGCTGTGTTTTTTGTTGCAACCGCGAATTTCAATTGAATTACAAATATTGATTTATATCATAATTTAAGTGTGTTTCTGTGTTTATTTTATTTTCAATATTATTAATTTCGTGTGTAAGTATTAGTTTTAAGTAATCTGGCTGAAAGACAGCAACTTAATTTAAAATTTTAACGTAGTATACCTTAGCCACAGCAACGCGTGGCCGGGACTTCTAGTAATATATATATATATATATATATATATATATATATACATTATATTTATGAAATAAAAAGTCTTTATTGGTGATATATATATATATATATATGTATATATATATGTATATATATATACATTATTTTATGAAATAAAAACGTCTTTATTGGTGAGATGATATTTTTAGGAAATTTATATTAGAATATTATTATAAGTTTAATTGCAAACAGATATATAATAATATGTATGGTGGGATAAGTGGACAGGTGGATGGTGTCTAGAACAGGTGCAAATCACACACAGTTGCATTGGCATTCACCTTGCTTAAAGCCGTGCCGAACCCTGGATGCAGATAACATGGAGGTGTCATTTGGTAATTCAAACCTTCTGAAGCAGAGAGAATCCTCGAGCCACAGTAGAGAAGCTGTCAGAAGCAACCTAACAATGCCAGATTTCCCGTCATGCAAAGTTTCTTCTGACACACACTGTCTACCAGACTGTTCACCCGTCGCATGGAGACCATTGTATGAAGAGCTCAGTATTTAGACATGAAGGATTTTCTAAAGAAAAGATAATACAACTAAGAGCATAATAAAAGATTCTAGTAATACTTTTTATAAAATCAGAGTTCTTACAGCCAATGTTAAACTGCTTCAGGAACCGATCGTAAATTAATTTATTAGAGGGCCTTACTTGTAAATTTTTCGAACTTTGTCAATAATTATTATGCGATTTAATATAAGGATAAATAAATTTATTATATTTTACCAACAACTCAATGAATATAAATAATTGGCACTAGTGTAAAGAAAAGAGAAAACAATAACATTACATTTACATAAAGAAAACACAATAATATTACAATTACATAATAATAATACAGTAGCATTATACATTAATTAAGTTATGTATAATTATTAAGAATTAATGGTATTGCATTTTGATAACATATATTTATTCATGAATGAATGTTGTTCTTATTTTCCGCGTTTTGTCCAGAAATTTACCGAAGTTTATCCAATTTTCTGGATTTACTAATAACTCGCAGCATGCCAATCTTTCCCGATTTGAATTTAGAAATCTTTCCGGTAATAACTGACGTCTCCAATATTCTAAATCATCACATTTTCCTAATATATGTATCTCATCTTCAAAGTTCCCGCACATTGGATATATTCCCGTGTCGTGATCGTTGTTAATTTTTAGAAATTTCCATGCCCCTAGCCTAAACCAAGCAAGCCCAGATCTCTCTTTAAATCCTAGGTTGAGTATATAAGATTATTTTCCCCAAACGTGGTTTAGGTCTCTTTGGAAACATAGTGAGTGTTTTCTTGTACATTCGGCGAAAATATCTTGTTGGTTTATGAATATGAGTAATTAAGGGGGGTGATGGGTGAAAAATTGACCATTTGAGATCAAAATTGTAATTTTTTTGTACTAAAATAGCCTATGCTCTAATGTATATGTTGGCAAAGTTTCAGAGGCCTATGAAGCTTCTAAGTGCCCTAAAGTGCTGATTAGGCCAGTATGTTATATATTGTATTTAAACTGCATGCACATCTTTATACTTGTTTTTCCACACTTTTATTTTCACTGCATTTTTGTACATTCAGAACTAAATGGAATTCACAAATTTTATCCTAGAAGGTTAAAATTTTTACTGCATGTCCTAAAACCAATGAGCAACAAAGTAGTGTATAGGTTTCATGATTGAAGTAATATTTTAAGAAATAAAAAAATAAAATGCCTACAATTATTTAATTTTGTAATTCCACACATGAGGTACAACATTATTTTTTTTCTTCCCTTGTATTCACATTATAAGAATTATAATGCATGATGTTTTTCTAAATATTCTAAGGGTCTTGTAAAAAATCAGACATTTTATTAAACAATTGTGGAACCATTTAATTATAATGTATGCAATTTTTTTAATATAATATTTCGTAATAGAGAATGTAAATTTCACCCATCACCCCCCTTAAATCATTTTAGTCATTGAAAAATCAAACAACTTAAATTCCTGGCAACGTAAGCCGAAAATATACCAGTAAAATTTAGAAAATATTACTTATGGAAATATGTGTTTTTAATATATTTCTTATATTGTTTGGTTAAGATTCTGATAAAACAGAAGAGTATATTATTTAGAACAAAAAAGTTTAAGAAGAGGTGTTGGAAAATTGAAGAAATAAATTAAGTTGGTGTAACTGTAATATTTTGTTTTCTTTCGTGAATCCAGTCCTTCAACATTGCTTTCGGCGACATTTTATTTTAGCTTTTATACATAGCCTACATTGTTGAGAACATTCTAAAACCCAGGGTTTAACTGAAGCAAAGAAAACGCAGGAACTTGGTGAGAACTGTAGTAATTAATGTTGACAAACAATTCCACGAGAGTTGTAGATGAAATAATAGGAACTCTTTGGACGCCTAAATGGCTTACGCTGCCTAAACCATAACAAATACACAACATTAATGTACACAGAATTGAATATCTCAAAAAGCTCTACAAAAAGTCCACGATAGCATATGTTTATCTCTTAGGGATAACTCACAATAACCATTTTTATCTTTCATTGATGCCAATAAGATCGAGACAAGTACGTAGATTCCTGTGCAAGCATAGCAACACATAGCGGCTATTATTTTACGGATAACTCACAATAACGAATTTTGTCTTTTAGCTCATTTATGCCAAGAAGATCGAGATAAGTAGATCACCAGGTAATCAGCACGGGGAATCTTAAAATAATTACGATATACATTTATAATTATTTTTTCATTTTACTTATTCAACTATCATAAGAAGTACATTAATTTTTTCCTGTCAGCTCATTTATGCCAAGAAGATGGGGATGAGTAGATTCCCGGACAGCACCTGGTAAACAGCACGGGGTATATAAAATTAATTACGATACAAATTGTTCTCTCTACTTATTTAACTAAACAAAAAACACATTAATTTTCGTATTTCAGCTCATTTATGTCATGAAAATCAGGATAACTAGATTCCCGGGCAACGCTGGATAATCAGCACGGGTATCTAAAAATATAAATTTGTAATTTTTTTCCTTTCACTTATTCATCTAAACATAAAAACACATTAATTTGCATTTATTTAGGCTTAGTAGCGCATGCCGGGTATTAGCTAGTGTTTTATAAAACTTGAATCTAGTATCTCTTTACGAGTAATGGGATATAATGTCCGTTATTATTGTTCAATTATATTTACCGTGTTTTTCGTTTTTGGCTCGAACAGAAATGTGTCTTTGTTAAGTTTCACATTTTGTATTTACCTTCTTCTTCTCCTTCACTTCCTGGTTTAGGCAAGAGTTGCCTGTTCCGTCTTCACTAATAGATCTAAGACCATCTCTTCCGAGGACGTCCGACATCTCTTCTTCCTCTTGGAAAATAATGGAAGATTTTATTTGGTAATCTACTTTCTTCCATTCTTTCTACATGTTCTTTCCACTGTATCTTGTTGTTAAATATATTTTCTTTTATGGAGTAGATCTGCAGTTCTTCACGGATATCCTCGTTTCTTATCTGGTCCATTCTAGTGCAGCCACTGTTTTATAAAATTTTAATTTTATTTGTTTATGGGCTTTATTATTCAATGTTCTATTTATTGTACCACAAATAGCTTGAAACTGATGTGTTTTGTGTTCAATATCTTTATCATACCCATAGCTGATGTCACATCCTAAATATTTAAAGTGGGATACTTGTTCAATAATTTCGTCTCTAATTACTATTTTTGCACGCAGAGTATTTCTTCCATAAAATGCCATTACTTTTATTTTACTTGTTGAAATTTTAAAATTATAATCGCTACATATTGCATTTAGTTTGTAAGCAGCCAATTGCACAGATCTTCATCATGGTGTAGTAAGACTAAATCATCGGCGAAAATTAAGTTATTAATACTTGAGTTATTGTTCAATCTAAGGCCTTTGTCCATTACAATTTTCCATTGTTTCATAATGTCGATATACATATATATATATATATATATATATATATATATATATTAAAAAGAGTGGGCGATAGACTACACCCTTGTCTAACTCCTTGATTTATTAAAATTTCTTCTGACCTTTTTCCATCAGTTTTTACGCTACTTATTTTCTTCATATAAGCCTTGGACAGAATTTAGTAGATGGTGTGGATATCCTCGTTCCTTCATTATTTCCCATAGTATAGATCTATTTATTCTGTCAAAGGCCTTTTCAATTATCCTATTATAATATTTCATATCTCTATTTTTACATATCTCTGTCGTTAATTTTGAGATGACGGGCATGAATAATGGGGAAAGAAGTTTCAAGCAAATAAGCGGAACTAATAGAAAGTAAACTTGGAGGCACAGTTATGTACCGTCACTGAACGCTCTGAAACCTGCTGAATCATTAACAAGCTACCAAGTGATTCTAAGTTTTAAATAGACTTCGTATTTATGTGGTAGTAATATTGCCTTCAGCATCTAAAGCACATGTGTAGTTTTCTGAATAGTATTAGTAAACTTAGTTCAAACCTTTAGGGAATTTTATTTAAAATATAATGATATTTTGAAAGCATGTTAAAAATATTGATATAATATCAATACGTATAGCTGAAGTTCCATTACATTTAGGTTATATCTTCTTCTTCTTGTTCGGCTTTCCCCCATTTTTATAGGTTTGCCGTCTTCAAATTCCATTTATCCCCATCATTCCAATCTCCCTCTTCCAAATTCCTATCATCCATTATAGTTCTGACGAAGGTTTTCCATTTCCATCTTGGTCTGCCAAGTTCTTCCAGGAGGTGACCATAGGTTTATATTTTTTGGACATTGGCAAATTTAAAAGAAATCTAAATTTATATTTGCTCTAACCTCGACTTCATCAATACTCAGTGTAAGGTATATATATATTAATTGGGTTTCTCGTATTATTGATCATATTTATACTATTATTATTATTATTATTATCATCATTATTATATTATTATTATCGTAAGTATTATTATTGTTATTATCGTATAAAATGTTGTTTGTACATGAAATTTACATTGCTACATTTAATGTGTATTTAACTGTTTATAATTAGTATAGTGTATATCTATATTTGTCAAATATTTATTTGTATTTGTGCTGGTTGAATGGAAGAGAAAGCCTTATGGCCTTAACTCTGCCAGAATAAATAAAACATTATTATTATTATTATTATTATTATTATTATTATTATTTTCCATTCTTTGTACATGGCCATACCATTTAAACGTTTGATAACAACCGATGTGGTGACATTCATTCCTCTCCAAAGGAGTTCATTTCATTTAGGGTATATAATTACTCGATAATGAGCTTCATTGACGTATGGGTCAATTTACGCCTCGACTATGGAGATATTGAAACAAATTAAACTTTAAAAATGCATTTGGACTTACGTATAATTATCGAGAAATTATTTTATGATCATCTTCTTCTTCTTCACTTCACGGGCTAGGCAAAAATAGCCTGTTCCGCCTCACAGTTGTTCTGTCCACATTTTCATCGACCTTCCTACATTCCTTGAACCTCTTGGCTTGTAGTTGAATGCTGCTCTTGGGAATCTTGTTACATTCATTCTTTCCACATGTGTAAACCATTTCTCTCTATATTCTCTGATTTTCTCATTCAATGAAAATATATTTAACTCTGTTCTTATACCTTGTAGGAAAACGTCCAGTTGATAGACCAAAAATGAGGTGAGAGAATAACATTAACTATGATTTGAGGGAAGTAGATTATACAGGGGATGATTGGAAAACATTGGCTCAGGATAGGGATGTATGGAGAGCTTATGTCCGCGCGGCCATGAACCTACGGGTTCGATAGTGCCAGTGTGCTAGTTAGTTCGTTCTTATATCTTCATTCTTTATCCGATCCAATATTGTGCAGCCTTTTGTTATTCTAAGGACCCATCTCGTAATCGACTTACGAGACGTAACTGATCATTCCGACCAATGTTTAAAATCTTGCCGGAACAAACGCTGTGTCCGTACGACACTGTCATCTCGTTTGAAAACGTTTCTATTGTAAACGCACGGTGTTCATTTGACCAACGCTCCATACTGACCGACAATGCTTTGAATTGCACTACGCGTTGGTACCAATAATAACTATCTAGGAAGCCGTGTCTTATAATGGCGGGAAATTTAAAATGAGTCATTGTTTCTGCCGCACCCGGTATATGTAATAAGTACCACATTAATTGATCTTTCTTCTTCTTCCTTCCAAGTATTAGGCCAGGGCCTGTTACGATCCTATAGACAATTTTCCCTCCAGCGTTTCATAGGACGGCCCAGTGATCTTCGTCCTCTTGGTATATAATTATAAACAGCTTTGGGGATCCTATTTGAACTCATTCTTTTTAGATGGTGTTTCCAATTTAGTTGGTACTGTAGTCTTCAATTCTTTTAAGATATCGGTGTTCCTTTTCCGATCTCATCTGGTGTAACCCGCTGTTCTGCGCATGAATCTCATTTCACAAGCCGTTATTCTGCTTTCATGTTGTCTTTTTTGTGTCCATGCTTCACAACCATAGGTCAACACTGATCTAGCCAAAGTGTTATATAAACGTAATCTGGTGTTGTTTTGTACAAGGGATGGTTTCATACCTTGATTAATAATTCCCAAACTTTTATTATAACTAGTAATTTTTTCAGGGATATCCTTTTCATCCCAGATAGAGAGATAACATCCAAGATATTTAAATTGATTAGATCTCTCTAAAATTTTATTTGGAGACAGATTTTACTTTGTATGGGGTCCTTCCCATGAAATGGCATAATTTTAGTTTTGTTAATTGATATTTCCATATTAAATTTGGCAAAATTGGTAAAATAATTTTAAGTACATTAAATATTTTAAGACTATTTAACTCAAGCCCCAAATGGGACTCAATGGCCAATCACGTTTCAATGATTTCTGTTTTACAACCAATCAGAGTCGTGCTTCGCGAAATATTTATCAGTGTTATAATTACCATATTAAAGAAGGCTCCTCCTTTTTAATATTCTGAACAGGTCTGACCATTATTTTCCAGTGACTGAGCCCGTAAGAAATACGGCTTCCAGATTGTATATATAGTGCATGAATGTCAACACATGCCGCATGCGGGAGTTAATATAAAAACATTTGTAGCAATTGATTATACCACCAAAAAAAGAAACCACTGTTTGCACTTTCTTAAATGTATTTTTTTCCCAGGTAACAATCCAGAAAAATATAATTGTCATATTTACATCATACGACATCAGAAATTAATTAATATACATTTTGATGTGTTCATTTTTTCTCCACTATAGAGCATTCTTACCATATTGCGTTCCTTTGGCAATAAATAGTATAATCTGGTTGCAGTGATAAACAAAAGAAGCAGATGAAGCGTACCTATCGCTTCTCATTTGTTTTCAAACATCGCCGTTTACATTAAATATATAAATATTTTAAAAAAACTATAGTTAAATAATGATTTGTGAGTAAATAGCTTAATTTATTCGTTAAATAGTCCTAACAAATGCCACTCTTGATTTCCAAATTATCTAGATAAATTGGAAATCAGTCGTGGCATTACTTATAATAAATATTTGAAGAAATTTTCAAGATAGTAAAATATGTCTTTAATAAGGGAGAAGTCATTTAGTCTTTGGTAATAAAAGATTCCGGGCTATGTGGCCGTGGTCTATAACTGGCGTTTCTTCCAGACGTTTCTTCTCCCTCACTGCGGAGGGCATCTTCAGTGGCGAGCGCTTCCAGCTGTTGCTTCCCTGTCGTAGACTCGACTGCGAATTCGCCAGTTATAGACCACGGCCACATAGCCCGGCATCTTTTATTACCATGATTACCGGCCGTGAAAGCCTGCATTCCACTATCATTTAGTCTTTGGTTACAAGTTTTAAAAAGCGAACACATGTATTGTTTTGGGCAATTATTTGAGTAATAGCTAGAAATAGTAGAAGTAAAAACTCAAGCATACAAAGAAAATCTCTTGTAATCCCTGATTTTGGTATAATGGAGAGTTCTTCCGCTCTGCATGAAGCCTTCGATCCATTATCTGAGAGACAATACAGAGAACCGAGGTATAAGCCGATGAGTACTTGCAATCACAGCTGCTTGCATTATTGAAAAGGTTATATTACTCCCTTTAGATTATAACTCAATATTTGACAAGGGTGTTATAGTTCAGAGTTGGATGAACTATTAGTGTCTTTGTTGGATTATGATTAGCATTAAAACTGACATAAAACTGTGCCATTGATTCAAATTTGTAACTCTATGCACATTTTAATAACATCACGACATTAAAGGTCGTATGCTGATGATGTAGTACTATTGGCCGATAGCGAGGAGATACTAAAGGACAACACGCACACACTATTGAGTAACACTAAGAAATTAGGACTGGAAGTAAATATCAATAAAACTAAATATATGGTCACACGTAGAAACACATTATATAATGGAAATGGACAACTAATGACAAATGAGGGAAATTTTGAGGAAGTGGCTGAATTCAAATACCTAGGAACAATAATCACAAATAGGAATGAGATGCACAAAGAAATTAAACATAGGCTCAATTCTGGAAATGCGTGCTATTATGCATTGCAGAGACTCTTGATGTCCCAACTCCTTTCAAAAAACGTTAAACTGAAAATCTATAAAACTATTATTCTACCAGTCATATTATATGGGTGCGAAACATGGACTCTTCCATTAAGGGAGGAAAGGAGATTACGAGTATTTGAGAATAAAGTACTTAGGAAAATTTATGGACCAAAGAGAGATGAACATACAGGTGAATGGAGAAGACTACATAACAATGAACTACATGGTCTTTATAGGAATCCAGATATAATAAGAACAGGTAAGTCTCATAGACTGCGATGGGCAGGATATGTTGCACGTATGGGGAATGAAAGACTTGCATGGAAGCTTCTTGTAGGAAAGTCAAAGGGAAAACGCCCAGTTGGTAGACCAAGAATGAGGTGGGAAAATAACATTAACTATGATTTGAGGGAAGTAGATTATACAGGGAATGATTGGAAAACATTAGCTCAGGATAGGGATGTATGGAGAGCTTTTGTCCGCGCGGGCATGAACCTGCGGGTTCGATAGTGTCAGTGAGTAAGTAAGTATATTAAAGGTTGTTGCATAGCGATTCATGGGCGTAGCGAGGTGGGTGCAGGGGGGTGCCGGGCACCCCCCTTGATTTTCGACCAATTAACACTAGATAGAAGAGATTTTCTTCTATCTGAACTAGTTTAAAATGTTAAAAATATAATATTGAAAATAATAATATTAAGCCCGCCAAACCCAATCTATGTGATATATCGATTTATCAAGTACTTGCCCATGTAGACATAAGCATCGCCAGTATCCAGAAAATTCTAATAATAATAGAATAAATGCGCACAAGTTGTGCAGAAAATATATGTTACGTTAGTTTTGTCATTAATTTGATTTACATAGTTAGTTATTTGCAGAATTCTACCAGGGATACCCTCGTTTTTTGCAGTTGGTTACATGGTAACAGTCGCTTGTTTTCTCGCACAGTTCACACACAGTTGTTCCCAGGATCGTGGAAACACTTGGTCTTGCATATCTTGTGGTGGTATCCATGCACTGCTATTGGGTTCACCAGGTGTCGGAGTTCTTGATTGGTGTTGGTCCAGGATCTGTTTGTCATGGCTTCTGTTGTATAAAAGTCCAGCCATATCTCTTGTCCCTTCTTCTCCCTTTCCTGAAGTAGTTTATTTGAGCTGTCTGTGGATAGTAGCCTCATACGCAGTTCTTCTGTGAAGAAGGGTTCCTTGGCGAGTTCATGTGCTAGCCTCGACTTTGTGTGTTTTGAGACACCTGGGGCGGCTTTCAAGAATCGTGATTTGACTGCTTCCAAAGTTATTAGATCTCTTAGACTCAACTTCTCCCAAATGAGGTCTATTCCATAGGTTGCAATGGGAACTATTTTGCGTTGAACAGGGCCATGGCTGTTTTTAGTGACAGTCTGGATATTACTTTGATGTCAAACATGGCTTTTGTGGCAGCTGCTGCACGGAATTTTATGTGTATTCTAAATGACCTTCCAGAATATTCTAGACCTCTATTATGAACGGCTGACACATCATTCACTTCTCGAGTTTCAGTTGAGTACCTGAGTTTGTTTTTCGATGCCTAGACGGCCTGCAGAAACTTTGCCTGACCTTGGCTCTTCATTGACCGCACACATTTCTATAGTAAATGCCTTTTTTTCCTCATCCATCAAAAATGCAATTGTAATATACCTGTCTTTAACAAACACTATGGCGTCGATTGAATGCACTTTTAGCACCCTTAGAAGACTGAAGACATGGTGTTGCTCTACAATGACAGAAAATCGCCTTAATGACCTGTGTATGCTCAGTCTGCACAAAAAATGTATTAAAAATTATATTGAAAAATTCATACAAAACGTACTTAAAAATGTTCTGAAACGAAAATGCAAGTCGAAATGTGTGTGTAGTTGTAATTTATTAGTAGCTAAAATATAGCTAATAGTTTCAATACAATTAGGTATAAAATTAAGAAGCAATCTTGACAACAAAAATTCAATTTGCCAAGCCTAAAAATTCTGCAATTATTTGAAAATTATTCTTCATATTTCCTCTTCAATAGCGCTGTTGTTTCTTCCGAAATATATTGAGATTAGATTAAAAAATAACGGTAGTATTTTGTACTTTTGATTTGTTCATTTGTACCCGGAAGATATACAGTCGAAAAAAAAAATTGCACCCCCCTTAATCCAATGCTGGCTGCGCCCATGTACCGATCTGCTACTGCATTATTTTTATGGACAGTTTTTTTTTTTCATATTTTCGAATTTTTTCCTTGCTTCAGTGGCCTTGGTTCAGATAATTTCCACGTCATCTTATTTATTAACCAATTGAAAATTTTACGCGTGATAATAATTATTGTCACTAGCGAGAAATTAATTAGATCTTTGAACCAATGTTGTTAATGTTATAGAAGCTAGGATTTTACTTCGAAGTTAATCAGAAAATAAACAATATGAGGAAAGAGGCTGAATATTCTTATACAGTGAAAGCTCCTTATTCGCGGATAAAAAATGTGACACAGTTCCTATATTCGCGGATCCAGTCGGTATATTAGAAGGATTAGGTATTCTTTATTAACGCATCGGCAACTTTTTTTTTTACAGCAACACAACTTTTACGAAGAGTGATTCAAACCAAATAGAAAAATATCAAAGTAAAACAAACCTTGTTGTCACTAAGCCTAAGGTTCATTGTTAAAAGCCACCGCCGCCGTTATTCACATACCGCTATATTCTTTGATAAATGCCGTCCTCGCCACGATCGGTGATTTATTGTTTCAGCTTGTCATTCGTTGTAATACATTTTGATTGAATAACGCGTGTCTCTTCTGCTTTGTTACCAATTTTTAACCACTAAAAGAAAAGAAAAATTAGTTCCGAAGCGGAAAAAATAGTATTGCCGCTTCAAGTAAAAATAGAAATGCTTGGCCGTTTATGCGTTGGCGAGTCGTTTAAGCGGCAAAACAAGAAGAAATAAGCCCTTGCCTAAACCTGACAATAATAATTAAAAGACATTGTTCAAAATCTCTCATTGAATTGATTTCACATTGATAATTTTTATTTATTTTGGAACCTTGGATCGTATCCTCTATATCCCATACAAATTACCATTCCATATTCAGGTTTCTGTATTCGCGGGTTATTTACGGAACATATCCCCCGCGAATAAGAAGTTTTTACTGTATTCTTGTTAAGGGGACCCGGAACGTCCAATACTTATAGTGTTAAATGTAAGGGACATTTTCTCCTGAACTATTAATCCTATCAAGTTGAAATTTCTACAGTGGAAAGGTTCATATATTTAGAGTCTTCTATCATAAGGATTTCTATAGATATGCATTTATATCAAAACATTTTTTCTCTTTACAAATATTTTCTTTCAGTTTTTTACACTGTATTTTTCAACCTAAATTCTAAATTAAAATATAAAATTATGGAATATTCACCTGAAAGGTCCGTCTCCTCAACTTAATTAATTATTTAACTATAGCGCTTTCGGGAGTTGTCCCATCATCAGTAGGATTCAAAATTGGTGTTTCACTGTAGATCTGGTAGAGGGAGTTACATGTATTGGATTCGTTTCCGTTTATCAGATTGTCGTTGTGAATATTCCATAATTTTGTATTTTAATTTTGAATAATACCTCAACGGAACACATCATGAATCTTATAAAAACCTAAATTCTTTTAATTACTGAGCTATCACAACATCAATGTGGTAAAAATTGTATATGAGCGCTATTTTGAAGCCCTGATAATTTCAGGTCTCTAGCTTTAATAGTTTAGAAGAAAATGTTCTTTATATATTGAAAAAATGAATGCTAACTATGGGAGAGAGTTGACGGCTCACGCCCACATTTTAAAGGGACGGGGAATATTTAAAACAAATAATAAACACGCTTAGAAACAAGATAAAGGCAAGATAATTATACCATATTAAAGAGGAATCTTTCTTACTTACTTACTTACTCACTGGCACTATCGAACCCGTAGGTTCATGGCCGCACGGACATAAGCTCTCCATACATCCCTATCCTGAGCTAATGTTTTCCAATCATTCCCTGTATAATCTACTTCCCTCAAATCATAGTTAATGT